>JAPMNZ010946017.1:0-22789 GCA_029875035.1 Pomatoschistus microps | reverse complement strand
ATTTTAAAGACGCCACTCCAAACCGCATCCATTTTCTAACATGTGCATTTGCCACCCCGCCCCCACCACCAGAGTAGACCTCTTGATAGTAATCAAATTTTGTCTCATCTTTTCATTTTCTCATCTCTCCTCCCATCTGTATGGTGTAACTCCTCTCTCTCATTCTCGGCCTCGTCATCCCTCACTGTCACTCGGCAGCTCGTAGCCATTGACCTGCGCCCTCAGAAAAGTTCAGCAGCAGGTCAGGAGCCTGGCTGGGGGACAGAACAGGGGAAGGAGCTCTGTTATTGGGGGATGCCAGCTTCCTCGCTCCTTTGGCCATGGAGACAGGCTTCAATGCTGCTACCATAGCAACTGGCCAGATCTGCAGAGAGCAAAATGCAGAGATCCAATGGTAGAGATCTGGCCGGACCCCCGGTGGGCACTGAGCATGCCTGTACATAACGTGGTCACAAATGTCAAGCTGGCATGCACACACATGCATAATCTCAAACAAGCCTGTAAAATCTAATCAGATTTTGTATCTGGCCTGACAGGCAGTTTCTGGAGATTTTTTTCCCAAGATTGATGGCCATTCCATGTTAGCTGCAATTAATTGCTGCATAATTAGACTTACAAGTTATTTATTGACGCAATTTGGAGAATACAAGAGCCTGGGGAAATATAAAAACCATTTGATCAGGAGTCACATTAGGTTTAAAGATGTCCTCTTACAAGCATTATTTGGATAGAAATGAGCTAGACACTCGCTCTCTGAAATGTTCCCCCGTTGATAAAATGATAAACGCTAATAAATTTAAAATGAAGTGAGAGTTTTGAAAGACTGGTGAGGTCATGCAAAGGTGAGCAGAGCCTTGCTGCAGATAACAAATAATCATAGACGAAGGAAGATGGTTTCGTAGTTCACTCTCCCAGCACGCAGGTGTGTGCGTGGAGGCCTGGGGCATCTGACTCAGTCCAGGTGGCTTCCTGATGAAAACAGAGGCGTTAGAAACTGCTACTTGTTAATTATCGCTTGTCTGACATTGGGCATATATTTAATCTTTCTTTTTTCTCTTGACAACCCCTTTTCCATTTTTATTATTTTGTTTTGATTTGTGATGCTCATTTGCCTAAATATACAAATACTTTGCTTTCAACTTTTTTCTTGCGAACACATGTCTTCCTCTCCTTTCACTCTGTCACGTTTTACTCAAACAAATATGATAAATGAGGCCATTGGTGCCTCTCTTAAGAATGAGCTGTGATCACGAAGACTTTGATGTTTGACAGTTTTAATGATGAATCTTGATGAATTGATGTACAATTTTCACGTCTTCTTGTGACACCCGGTCTTGTTCAGGAGCTCGGACTTGTTCGGCTCCATGTGATTACAGAGTGAGTGTTTCGCTGCATTCCTGCGCCTCGTCACACTGAGCACTTGAGCTGCATGGGGACCTTATCTCAAGAGCCTCAAGTGCGCTCTGTCAGATATAACCCCTCCCCTTAAGTATAATAAAAATATACACAAAATACTATAAAGTTTAACGAATTATGGGCGGTATGGTGGACTCAATAGGAGAAATGATGTCTTTTGCTTTTGTAATGCAAAATATTTTGAGCTGTAGAGAGCTGAGTAAATTACTTCGATAGATAATTATTCCTAAATTCTGCTGTATTTTTTGGTTGCAGTTCATGCCTGTCAACCTTTTAAATCCATTTCTTTTTTTCAAAATATGATCATACACTTTTGAAAAACAGAAATTCAAAAGCAAATAATTAGAATTCTATGACAGTTTTATATCACATGAGTTTAATCATCAAAAACCATTTGTTACTCAGGTATTCTGTATTTTCCATTCCAGTATTTATATCAGCCTGAACATGGCTGAGCAAAACCCATACGGAAATGTAATATGTAATTGAAAATATATTGCAGATATCATTTGGGCATAATATATTTCAGCATGTTATAGCCTGTTTTAGGTAAGTCCTACCCACACACTTTGGTCTGTGACGCTTGCTTTAATACATGGGGTTTCAGAGTGAATTGGGACCTTTTCAGAGCCTCATTTGCGTGGTCCCAAATTTGACCAATAGGGGGAGCTATGTACATATATGGGTTGCAATGTCAAACGGCCTGAAGCAGCAAGAAGAGCAAATCAAATGACCAGTGTGTTTACAGTGAGTGAACTCTTTCAGAACAATAGACCCAAGTTATATCTATAAACAACTATAGATTATATGAAATGCGCACATTCATTTGAAATTCATATCAAATTTAACTGATAAGACTTTTGTGGAGAGGAATGAGGTTTGCCGTTGTAGATCTTGGTGAGATGAATGCAGAGAGAGGCTGCTACAGAGCATAGCCACTATCTTATCGCCTCTATTATCAGCTTGATAAAGTAAATGACTTTGCTATAGGTGTGCAGCTCTTCAGATTCATTATAAGGGCAGCACAGGCGAGCCACTATCGACAGGGCAGGGCTCCATGACGAATGCATGGCTGAAGTGTGTGCCATAGTGACACACTCCAATACGAAACAGACACAAGATTGATATGTTATTGGAAGAGTTAAGGGAGAATGGCATGGGTCATTCTTAAACATGAATGACAATGAAAATGTAAACATGACATTGCAGCGCTGATTAAATAACGCTCATTGAAGATGTTATATTAGTAATTCCAAGGTTTTTTTAATCATCAAGGAACTACATTTTCTTTAATGCTCAACATGGGGTTAATTAATTCTGTATCTCATGTCACTCGCCGTTTGAAGGGGAAAAACAATCGTTCTAAGTTTTCCACTGTTTTTCCACTTTGAGTATATTTTATATTACATACTCAAAGTGTATCCCAATACACTAACACAACAATTATGGTATTTCAGATTAAGTACAAGGATGATCTTCATTAAATGGATGATATTTAGTGTCAAGCTTCAGCCTTTCACCTTAACCCTTTCAGCTAAATTGTCTTTTTGCACTTTTTTCTTTCTTTTTCTTGTCATGTTGACTAATGGCCAAATAAATACATTGTTATTATTATTGTTCTTTTGAAGCAAAATTACACTTGTGAGTATGCCACAACGTTTTTTTTAGATAAGTAATACAAAGGTACATTTCTATTTCTTTGTGGATAACAACATGTGGACCTCCTACCACGAGACAAATGTGTATCTCAAACAGCTCCTAATAAAATTGTCTGAATATTGTCAACACAAAAAATATTGTATATCCATTCCACTCTAGTCCAAACACAGGGAGTATTTACTGTTGACTGGCAGCTTTGTCACTGAGATGCAAGGCTGTAACATGAACGATTTAAACTGGCTATTCTGCGTTTCATTATATGGGAAGTTGTTAGGAATCATGACAGTTTGGTATGTCTTAACATGCATATCTATCTTCCTTACAGCTTCTCTTCGCCAAACAATGAAAAGATAAGATCTCTCTATCTCCTCTTTGGTGATAAAAATGGTCCATAATCTACGCTGAGCCAACCTGATGGCATTGCAGAATATGCCATAATGAGGCCTAATGGAGGCCATATCCATCCATTGTATCATTTATCAAGTATTTGATTAATCTTCATCTTGACTTGTGCACTATTGAATGGTTTAAAACTTATTCAGACCAACTGTTATTATCACATCATTATCACCTGAAAGACTTATCTTAGTTGCAGTTATGCATCAGTTAACCAAAGACAACTCTAATTCCTCATGGGAGGATTTCAGTGTTGCAACACACAGTACAGAACAGGAGCAATATAGGAAGCTCTCAAAACCGATGAAAACCAGTATTTAGTGCCTGTTTTTCAATAAGAGGATAAGTAAATAAAATGCAAAAAGCTAATAAAAGCTTGCACATCCTTTCTTGACCTAATGTCAGGTGTATCGGTTAATCAAACCGCCTTACAAATTTTACATTTGATGGCTAAACTATATATATTATTGAGCTTATTACTACAACTTCCATCATTTGAACCTGTAATGCAAATTATTTTACTTTGCATTTGTCATTCAACCATTATGTTATTCCAAGCCGTTTGTGTTGGAGTAGTATGTTCCAAAAAGACAAACAGGACTGTTGTGAAACTTTGGAGTCTCACTGACTGTGTTCACAGTGCAGTGCCCCCCACCACTACACCCCACTAACGTTGCCCTGAGAGGAAGTCCCATCAGCATTAGTGCTGCTCTCTGTGGCTCCAACCAGAGAGGCACCAGACACGGACCAACTTCTTCTGCCCTGTCTGCTGCTGCAGCCACATGGTCGTACTGGAGATGCTGATACTTCCTAATAAGTGAGTGAAGCAGAGACATTAGTGGACTGGCAGACACATAAATGGCACCACGATAGGATCAATTAGACAGAGGGGCTGCTCGTTAGGCCCTGTATGGCGTGTGCAATGCTTTTACTCAGGACAGTCAGCATCTTAAGCCGAATGACTTGCTCTAAGTGAGCTGGAAGGTAGCCTCCCTAGAATTATACCTTCTCCTACACCTATTACTGTATGTGTGAATCCCTTGAGTTGTGAGTAAGGCTTTTGAGTAATCACACAGTGTATGTGTATGCATCTCCATTGATTTTATTTCAGCTCCCAGCTCCCCCAATTACTTCGTTCTCCAGGCTGCCAGTCCCTGTGCTGTCAGAGGGAGGCTGGAGACTGGAGCCTCTGCGAGCTGTTTGTTTACACTGCTAATTACTCCTGTTGTTTCCTTTCATTAGCCCAGGCTGAGCTATTGTGCTGCCTTATACAACTAAGGGCTTTTAGTCTGCGGCCCCCCTTAGCTTATTGTAAATATTGGCCATACAGTGCCTCCTAACACATGTCTTCAAACGGGGACTGACATGCTGCTCTGCTGCTGAAGACTGTTACTATTCATTGATGCAAAACCTACTGTTGCACTATGAAAGACCCTCGGAGAGCTGTTCTGTTGTAACCCTTTAAACTTCTAATAGTTATAAAAGCTGCAATATAGCATCCGTGTATTTGCACGTGTACCTGGCAAAATACAGGGAGCGAGTGCTTGTTTGGCCTCTATGAATAATGACCCAATAGGTTGCATGCCAGAGTAAGTTCCCCCGCCCAACCACCCACCCGCCTCTCGCTGTCTGCCCACTGCACACGCACACAATACAGTGTACTAGCCTTATGCAGAAGCCCACAGCATCTTAGCACACACAGCAGTGGCTCCTTAATGACTGCCATTCCTCTCTGTGCCATGTTATTAATTAGCTCAATGATCCTTGCCTTTGGGACCTGCACTGCAGATTAGAACCTGGAGCAGCACCCACACACCCCTGGCTGAGGTTGCAGCTTGGTCATGATAGAGGGTCCAGGGTTGGAAAGTCCAGAAGGGGCGTATCATCTATGAAGTCTGGTGCAATAGATATAAATTGCTACTGCTGTTGTATTTTTTTTTTTATTCAATGTCACACCAGTTTGGACGTAATGAAGTGTTTGAGTAGAAGTAGTAAGTATTGAACAGAATACTTTCAGAAATACATATGCAGAATACTATTTTTGAATAACTGTATTCAGAATACATACCTTTTTTGTATTATTCAGAATTAAGTATACATCATATATACAGAATATATTTCAGTATTTGGTCAGGCAATATGAAAAAACAATGTTTTAATTCATACTGCATTATCACACTACAAATTGGCTTCATAATATTCCAATATAGGTGACACGGTGATATATTTTTGTTGTTGTATGTTAGTTTAGTCTTTTGCCTATTGTTATGTTTTATCATCTCTACATTCATTCATTTAGTTTATTATAGATTATTATAGTTTTAGACACAATGAGCACATGAAAACAAAGGTTTTATGTTTATTAGTCTAAAAGTTTTTCAAGTGAAACTCACCTTTTGGGAGAAGTTTTTCATATTTATTGGTGAAAAGGAATAGCACCTTCCTAACCCTGTTTTTATGTATAGAAAATTGTTTGCTGAAGGGTTTTACTAAAATGGTACATGTTTGTTCATCAAATTGTGGCATTGGTGTTTAACAGTGGTTAATAATACATAATGTAGATTATTTCCGTCTTAGATAAATATTGTATCGTCTCAGGGGACACTAAAGAATACTGTTTAAAGACTTGAGCCTGTACATATGGGACGGAGTAGATGCACAACAAACCAGATTCAGTACCATCTCCTTATGCCACTAATGCAGCCTTTCTTAAAATTGCAGAAACCCAATTTGTAGCCTACAATGTATAGTCTTCTTAAGCATGTAAATGCATGCTGATTGATTTCCTCCACATTTCCCAAAAACAAGTTTTGTATCGAAAGAAGTGAGGACAAAAACAATGAAAGAGGTGAGATGAGGCAAACAGCCACTCCAGATGCCTCACAAATGCACTGTGCAAATGAACATAAATGTCACTGTCACACGGAAATTAAGAAAAAACGTGTGATGGCAGCAAACTGTGCTGGAGTCGGAGGACAGCGCGACACGCTTTGCATATGAAGAGGTCAAAGCCCAAGGAGAGAGTGAGGGAGGCACTGCACCTGTAACAAATGACCAGAACATACTCACCCTTCAAAACAAGTGACAAGCTCAAAGTGTCAGCCTGATTGTTTTGACATTGCATGACTTGAAGTGACTTAGAAATGTACCTTTGGTTAATGGACCATAGTTTTGTCTTTGTATATTTAGATGGGCAGATAAACTCTGGTGACACTTCCTCTGTGGCGCTGCCCTAACCTTGCTCGTAGCTTCAAGACTTCTAGGAAAAGCACATTGCAAGATACTAAAGTGACATGAGGATCTGTAGCAGTGCACGCAGTCGCTCCAAGGTGACAGTGTGGTGTGTTGTGATTATTGACTGTGTGACCTCGCGATGACCCTGGCTGTGAGCGAGTAAAGGGCAGAGAGTTAGTGTGTGCTGCACCGCCTGTCATGCCCGTCAATACGCTGATGAATAGAGCTGCCGGTTATTAAAGCAGAATTAGAGCGGGGAGAGGGGGAGTGGGATAAATGATGGTGCAAATGGTTGTGCAGTGGAGACTGTGGAGCCGGATGGCACAGCATCAGTGTCATCAGTCTTTATTACCCTCTAGGGAACAGGGGGTGAGAGAGACAGAGAGCGGTCAGCGCTGCATGCACCCCACCCATGCACCCTCCACCAGCACCATAGGTCCTACCTCCCTTTCCCCTACCAGCCAGACAGCCACCTAATTCTGACACATTACATCTGGCTAAATGTGAGCTCTGAGAATCATGCCTCTGCAGTTGTTGGTTGAACACTCATGCTCAGGTGCATAGGAGCGCCAATAGATGGAGACACGTGCATGTAAGCAGGAATGATGCTGCCTGTTTCACCTCCACAGCACTACATCTCTCCAGGCACATACTTTGCCCATTCTCTTGCTGTCTTCAGTTTTCCTTCCTCCATTTTCTCTCTCTCCAAGGGAGTGGAGGACCCCCACCACAATCAATCATGACGAAGTCACAGAGCACAGCGGCACACTCAGGGCACTGAGATAAGCTGGTTAAGAAAGGGAAGGCAGAGAAGAGAAGGAGTCAGAGGAGAGAGGGGTTGCACTGGGGGAGGGGCATGCCGGGTTCACTGCACAGTCAAAGAGTGGGCACACTCTTTGCCCATGCAGGTTAGGGATGGATGAGATGGGACGATGCCATTGGTGAAGCCCTGGAGAGGCCCAGCCCCATGGAGAGATGAGCCTGCATACAGATGTGAGCCATGTACCATTGATATTCTCTCCCAGTGCTGCTGCTCCTGCTCTGCTCCGCTTCTTTTTCCCTAATTAGAGGTTTATTTATTGATACCCCAGTTAATGTCTCTCCTAATTTTGCGATAGTTCAGTCTCCATTACCCAGGAGATTCATTTGCCGCAGTGTTCCAGAGCAGTGCCTTTAGCAATTTGTGAACACCCCTTAGTTCACCTCACCCTAAATCTGGCCCCTGCACAAGCTAGCAGAAGGTCCACCTCACACAAATCAAGTCCAAAGCAAACATACAATTTGAACTTAAAAATCCAACAAATGTTTTATGTGACCAGTATGGCATGTTTAGTGCTCAATATGAAAGCGTTTGGTGACAAATGAGGTCCAGTGTAAGCAGTTCATGACAGTGATCTTTATTAATCATCATAGATTTTAGCTCTCACAATATTGTATTGAATAAGCTTCTGTCACGAATCAGAGGCAGACAGCTTCATCTATCACAACCCTTATCAGCATTTTGCAATTAGTTGTTGCTTTGGATGGTTCCAACTTTCTTGCATAATTAAACAAAATAAAGTAGAAAGTTGGAGGTTTAGAAATCCTTTGTCTAAGTTCTTCTAAAGTATCTTAAGTGTGAGAGATAAAGACATGAATGCACACTTTTTGGAGTTTTAGCTATGCCGAAACAGGAAGTGGATGTTCTGGGACATTCATTATAATTTTGAACATTAGTTTATCTGTTCTGTGTTTTAATAGTTTAATTTTCCAACGTGCTATTAGCAAATCAACAAGTCCTTCGAGGTAACTGCTGTTGTGATTTTGGGCTGTACATATTATACAGTATAGATTTGATTTGAGGTGAAGTTCAACAGATTGTAAATATTTTGCCTTCCCTAAAAGGATCTTGATATGGTTTTAAAATGTACTTATTCATTTTTTATTTATTTTTTTCAAATTGAGAGGTTTTCCTTTCTTTTCGAGCTCAGTGTATGTCATTGTGGTCCTCAGTCCCAGCTGCTGCTTTAGGCCCAGGTGCTGCTGTCCTGACAAACTCATGGATCACAATCAGCCTCCTCGTTCAGCTCACAACATCCATGTCAGTCTGTGCTGTCTCCCCGGGGCTCATGCTCATCCCATTCCAGCCAGCATGGATACAGCTGCCTCTGGCGCCATGATGGAATTGCATGGTCTGATGATTACTGCAAATGGTCAATACCTGTCCCTGCAATGTGCAAAAGAGGGCTACCAAGAACATGCATGAGACATCCATGTTGCCATTGTGACAACTGGCGAATGACAATTGTAAAAAAAAAATGAATCTGAGATGATATGTCAGTGTTACAGCACACAGTACAATAGAAATATAGGGAGCACTCAAAACAATGCAAATACATGAAGAATATTAGAAAATAAACACAGATCTCAAATCTTTAGTCTTTGAGAATTCTTTACCTGAAGTATAAAACCATAAATGCACAATGATGATACAAGAAACCTTCTGAAAATATTTGCAGAATAGCAGACTGATCTATGACTTTTTATGTGTGAACACTGTGAACCATATTGCCCATATTGAATTGTTATAATTACAGTATTGTAAATGCTTATTATTGTATTCATTGCTTGATGGGTGAAGCTGAAGAAAGTGGTGTTTGTGGCTCATTGTTCGTTGACCACAGTGATCAAAAACCTAGTTACTGTTAGTTATTCATTTCTTCAAGCTAATTAGTCAGATATAAGAGCAGTAGCATGTATGTTTTTACTTTAAATCTGAGGTATTTAACTTTTTAACAAAGCTATCTACATGCAGATTAAGACATTATTTACATAATTTCTAAAACACAGACAGCATGTTGTGGTCTAGTTTCTTCACATATTTTTACTTTTACAAGACTTTCTGTTAATACAAAAGTTAGGTACCTTTAGTTTAAATAAATTATTGGTACCTACTTTATTTTTTCTTAAAGATATCCGTATTCCATTGACGAAACACTGTAATTAGTAACTAATTGAGTGATGTGATTATTTCTGCCTTGTACATGTCAAAGTAACTGACTAGAGACTGACTAAAGCATGAATATGTATAGCCTATATGTTCCTCGTTAACAGGTTAACAAAGATAATAACAAGATAACAAAAACATAGTGTCGAGGCTCACCTTATCATAATGCTCTAATGCCCTTCAAATGGGGAGGAAGAGCTTTTGTGCAGGAGCCATCGACATCAATGGGTTAACTAATGATGGCATTAGGGTGTGCTTTGTGTCGGGTGTCTGCGCGCTACATTTGTGTGTATATGAGTGTCTGTGCCTTTCACAGGTGATCAGTCAAGGCTATCCACTCAGCCCGTCTCTTTCAGCCTCTCATTACAGCCCGCTATCTCCTCTAAACACCTGCAGCCCACAGCCCACCTCCAGCTCCAGGGGCCCACACGCCGCCTTTTTGTCCCAGTGCAGGACTGCTCTGCCCATCACATCAATCTACCACACTGTTTATATTTATGTACAGAAGAGCGACTAAAATAGGACCCTTCGTACTGTGGGCTTTATTGACTAAGCATTAAGCGGACATTATCAGGCGATAGCTTAGTTATTTATGAGGCGGTGATAAAGGCTGCAGGACTGAGTTATGTGAGAACCAAAGAGAAGATGAAAGCTGCTCATATACCAGCTCTTACTCCAGACACTTGCTTCACTTGTTTGGGTAGAAATTCTCAGTGAAGGCTCTAAACAGACTTCAGACACTGTGGATTTATTGGTGGTAAAGTGATACTCCCTGGAGGTCAAGCAAGTATTTTTATCTGAATTTCATTGCCACTGCCCACGTGTTTGAGGTTATAAAATTCAAATATTTCTTCTGTTTAAGCCTGTGTGGGAAACTCCTGGAACATTTCTGCTGACCTCTCGTATTTACAGAGCAACACTGTTTGCTTTAGCAATGCTAGTGTAAATTATACATGGTTACACCCTCTCAGTGTGTAGTGAGTCATTGTGGACTTCAGTAGTATGTCGCAACCTGACATGCAGGTGAGACTGTTTGACCTGTAGCGGAAGGATGCTAATATGGTGAGATACCAGTCCTTCTTTGGATACAAGAGGCCTCATACTGAATTGAGCTGTTTTTTTTAGATTGTGGGGGAAGTGTGTATGTCACTGAAATCGAGCTCTCATCTTTACTCTACTGAGCATAGAACCCTTCTTACCAAAGCCTTCTTTCTTAGCAATAAACCAGGTCAACAAACAAAAAGCAATTATGTTGGGCAGCTGCCGCCTGGGAGTGGGTAATTACAGTGCGGTGTGGACAGCTTCATTCTAAACAGGTACTAAAAGCATCATTAATCATCCTCCCTCTGACGCCTCGCCATGGTCATGTGACACAGGCTGCTGATGAGCTGGGGAGGGGGACCTGCCTCCGGGGGAAGGAACAGCACCTCATTGGCTCCTTCCAGATGTCCTTTCAAAGGTCAGCCAGTCAACGGAGATGACCTGCCAATGACCTTGTATCACTTGACCCCTCAGGGTCTGAGGGTCAGTCTCTCATATCAGTTGGAGAGCAGGCAAAGGGGAAGCAAGGGAAGTGACGAATGACAGTGAGGAGGAGGAAGAGGAGAAGGATGCAAGGGTACTGGGAAGACACACAGGTTTGTGCACAAGAGCACCAGGAGGGAGGAAGATGAAATATCAAACAGTGGGCATAAGCATTGATTAAGTACCTGCTCTTCTCTTTTGCATAAAAATGGCTGACAAAAAAAATGTTTTCACAGTGGCAGGGCCAGTCATGGCTGCTTCTTCAGAGCCTCTGTCCCACAGTCTGTTAGAGTTGTCCCCAGTCCTCACTTGAGTTGGTGGTTAGTCATATATACTGTTCCCAGCCCTTTGAAAATCAATGTGACTTCTTTGATTTATTTTCTCCTGCAAATAGACATTTCTGTGACTTCTGTGAATCATTCCTCTCCATCCATGAAATACAGCCAAGATGGCGTCTGACAGGAGCTGATTGAGAAAAGTTCCCACAGATGACTGACAGATGAAACGCAAAGACACAGTTGAAAGACACAGTGTAACGTACTTAACGTGTATCGTTCCTCTCTCCTCCCACTGTCCTGCTCTCCTCACTCCCTCCTGCTTCCCCCGCCCCTATGACACCACCCCCTCCCATCTCTCCTCCATGTGTCTGTGAATCTGTCACTATGGTAACCGCACCCCCGGGCAGAAGAGGAGGGGGCTGCAGTCAGACAAATAGGCATCACAGGGCTCATTGATGAAGGTTTGTTTAGGGATTATGATACACTGATGAGAGGTCAAAATGTGTCTGCAATCTCTGCAGGAATGCATGCTTCGATGTGACTTTATTTTGGTGAATTCATATCAACATAATTAATGTAGGGTGAAAAATCGATTGGATTTAGATGTTTACATCTCATGTCACGGTCGCCATGGCAATCCCCTTACATGGCGATACGTTTGTTTATTGTTTTAAACCTGATGGTCTTCTATGTTTATCTCATTCAGGCTTGTGACCTGTAGTACAAGTGTACTGTATACATATTTCAGCATTGTCCTTTTGGAATGGCTAATTGACAGAGTGACTTGCCCTTAAGACTACAGCTGTTAAATAAGTACATTATTAGCTTTGCTTTGCCTATAGGATATAACAATGTTTGAGAGTAAATGCAGTATCAGCAAATGTGTAAAGCTCATTGCATTGTTTTTCCCCCTTTCCCCTCGTTTTGTGCTTGTCTGCAACTTTTGAAAGGGCAGTCCAAGCTGGAAACTGTTCAAAGCTGCACTGTGAGGTCAGAGAGCTTCCACACATTCACAGTGCGCCACCTTGCTTGATTTTCCTGATGTGCTGTGAATCCACGGGACACTGCTGTTTATGCACCAGATCACCCACTCTTTACCCACATTCTGCAGCAAATTCGGGCGGGGGGAGTTGCGATGCAGCCGACACACAACCTTGACATACTTTCACCCCTGTGTGGAACCCTTCTCACTTTACTCCCTTTCCACTCATCCTCATGATACCTATATTGACTCCAAGGCCACCCCCCGTTNNNNGAGTACTGCTATTTGCTTTGTGCACAGAAATTCGCTGAGGCTGTAAGCTGTCCCCAAACATCTGCTCCCTGGAGTGGAACGGGAGAAGCAAGGCATACCAGGATTGGTGCACGTGTTGCCAAACGTAGCTATGTCACACTCGGTTATGTATGGAGTTTGTGTGAGTTTGCATGCGTGTGTCAGTATACTATTATTCAAATAGGGGCTTTGTATTCTTTTGAGCTCCTTATTAGTTGCACCTAGGAAGCAAAACACTTATTTGTGTAATTGTATACACATTGCGTCCACATATGCGTAGACACAGGTGCACTTCAGTTCAACTTTCTTGATGTACAAGGTTTGGTAGTCAAATCGAAGGAGAAGCCATGAATGAAGATCAATAGTGCGTGAAAGTACTTGCAAATTTCAAGAAAAGAAAGAAAAACATTTCCAGGGCAAATCCAAATAAAATAAATGACTGAAATAACAACAGGAACAAAGCAATGGGAAATCATGATTCAGTGGGCCAAGCTGAACTCAGATTAAAGTACGTGTTTATTGTGCAGGTTATATTCTTGTAAACATGAGCAACAAGCAACATGGTAATTTAAAGTGTTTTGTGAGTAACATATGTTCAGTCATCGATCATTCTGCAGATTTCTTCAGGAGTGTTTGTTTGTTGTCCATGTTACAAGTTTTCAAAAAGACAAAAAAACTGCCATTTACAAAGAATATGTGAACTTTTGTATTCTGGAAACGAACAAATAAATAATCGAGTAAAGCAGAAATGAATAAATACAAACACAAGGAGAGTCACCTGTGGCAGAAACAGATTTAAGCCTTTAGTAAAAACCTTTACGGAGCGTCGTGCACACAGCCGTCAGTCTGAGCTGCGCACTTCAGGAAGGGATTACAGAGCAACGTGAATTCATCAGAACACAGTCCCACTCAACACCGGCTAAATGTCAGGTCTGAACAAACAATGTGCTTCTTCCTTCATCAATTGAGAGGCAAATGCTGCAGCTGACACAGAAAAAAATGAAAACCATAGTTCACCACAATAAATAAATAAATCTTTTCCTCTCTTCACCTGCATCGCATCCCAATAAGTCACACGTTACTTCCTCCTTTGCTCCTCTTCGTTCATGTTTATACGTGGCCGAGATGTCACTAATTCTTATCACAGTTTCATTTCAAACTTTTTTTTGAAAGTGTGATTTTATGAGAAACTGCCTTCAGTTGCCTTTGATGCATAACACTTTTTAAACACAGATTTACTTCTGCAGCACATTGTTTACAATACAGTAGATGGATTTTTAATCACACACTTTTGCCCAAAAGGGTGTTTTGTTGATATGCAAAAATAAGACTAAAACAGGGCTATGAAAATGTAATTATTCCAATTGAAGAACTACAGCATATTTTAGACATAATTTATTGATTATTGTGTTATGCATATTTCCTGTAAATAAACTGCAGCATAGGAAGTAAAATATATCCTAATAATCTCAAGCCTTATAATGTCACTTGGCACAGAGATAACTCAAGTTCCTCATTTCTTTTTTTCCTCCATTTGCCCATAACCTGCACAAGTGCTTGTGTATTTGCATCAAAAAGATGGAAACATTCAGTGGTTTTGTTAAACATTCCACTTTGTTCTACTTTGTTTATAGAAAGGCCGACTTAATGGGTTCTACTTTGTTTAAATGCAAATAGAGAAAGTACAAGATATTTTAGCCGTGCCTGCTAATAAAATTATTGTGATCCATTATAGACCAACTTTTACACTGTCAAAAGTTCGACCTGCACAATCTATTTTAGCATATTATTTGTGTGATTAATGTTGGATTATTTTTTTAATTATTCAAAGCAAATACACTTGAAATATACCAGCAGGGGCAATTAATTGTTCTACTTTTTTTCATGTTGACTGATAATGTTTAAGGGGAAACATTTCAAGTTTTCATTTACCTTGTTTTATTATTATTTATTTAGAATCTGGATGAAAGACCCTTCATCCAGTGCATAAAGCGAGCGAGTACATTACCTTGTTATAGGCCATAGTCAGACTGGGCGCAAAAATTGCTTTGGGTGAGAATAATGCGTTATCTGGCTGCTATGAAACTGTAATAGGCCTTCGGACAATTAGCATATGCGCTCTCTTCCAGGTAAGATGAAGTAATATTATGGTTGCATAGAGAGCCAATGCAAGAACAAAGAACTCCTACAGCCTGTTGGTAAATGGAAACTAAAGAAAGAACTTGAGTCCAGACTGCGGGGTCACACGCATGCTTTTGCCCGGGTCGTGGTGCTCCCGAGGCGCGCAGGGTCAGGAGGGGAGAGGTGAACTCTGGTGCGAGCCATATATTATTCTATGTCCGGTGCCTGCTCTCCAATTAGCTTCACAAGGCGCTCATTTAGCTCATTCCCCTTTTCGTATTTATTTTGTATTCATTTGTATACGCTATTAATTTAATTATTTTTAATTTTAGTTGTGCATTTTAATCTATTGACTTCTAAAGACTTAAACGACAGGGATAGAAGCCCCTGTTCTTATTCAAATTTGCGTTAAATGTTATGCAACAAACAGCTCCAACTGAACCCAAATCTTCCCCGCACGAACAGAACGCCGTCGACGTGACTCTAATATGATGTTATATGATCATGTTATATGATAGACACTTATTGCATTACGGCACGACGCAGTGTTGTGTTTCAGGCTCGATATTGCATGCAAATAAGACTCAGATCCATGGTAGAATTTCTTGTTGCAGAAGCCACACGATAAAATGGTTAAGAATAAACAGGTGTGTGTTTTATTGTACACTCTCCCATTGTTAGTTCAAGCTGATCATTTAGTAACGCATATTGAGGCAATAAAAAGTTCAACAGCTCCCTTTCGCAGCGTTTCAACATCCTATTATCATCACACGCTTTTGCAAAATGTTCCTATTTTTGGGGCTCAGAAATGGATCGCCATAGAGCAATACTTTAAGTGCAATAAATTAGCTACTTTTTTCAAGACAGTGCAAATCGAAATGATAGAATAGGCTTTAGTATTACAGTGAAAATAACTAACTTAGATTACCGTATAATTGTTAGGCCTATTTGTGCCCTAAAGTTGTACATTATGATTGTAAATCGTCACCTAAAGCTGTTCTCAAGAGGCCCATCGGCATAAGCTCATATTAGCATATTATTATTATAGGCCTTCTCAAGTTTCTGAACCTAGCCTAAAGTTCTAAATAATTTAAACAAATCCTCCAGACTGTATGGGCAATTAATATAATTTTGTATCTTCGTTTACGTTGTGTGGATAGGAGCACAACGGAATGATCTGGATTTTAATATTCAAATCAGTCTGGAGCCGGGGAAGAATGACAGATTGTTTGGCCCGTTCTTGCATGAAGAAGCTTGCCTTTGCGCTTACAGCGATCCGCATCTTTCGTCGTATAAGCAAATAAAGGTGCAGTCAGATTGAACCCAATGCAAACTTAAATCCAAACATGTGCTTGTTTGAGCCTGTGCTCAAGCGTAAAGGCGCAGTGCGTGAGTCCAGGGCAGCTGCAGTGCAGGGTCCGGAGAGGGGGGCGCTGTTGAGCCGTCCCTCTGTCATGTGTTCAACGCAGAGAGTGAAAGCTTCTTTTAGGGGCGCAGGCCCCGGTGCCCTCCGTCTGTCTGCAGCTGGTTTGGAAAGTCAAACTCCGCAGAGACGCAGACCTCGTGGCGCTGAAGAGAGAGCCCGGTCCCGCCCTGCAACAGACACAGACACGCACAGGGCGTCAGCGGGATCGAGCTCATAAGTCAGACCAAAAGTCGGACGAAATAGACACAACTAAACGAGATCCTCTGCAATGTATTCTTGTTTAGTAATTAATACTATTTTATCTTGAAATGCTTCCTTCTACATGTCTACTGTATAAATGCATTAAGAATCTTTAAAGCATTGATGAAGTATTACATATCTGTTTATCTATTATAGTCTATATAGAATTTGTATTATTCATGTGCATTACAACACTGAAATTCCCCCCACTATTGGACAAGGGCTTGCCATATAACGTTGTAATTGGTGATCTGTGAAACTTGTCAAAATGACAATTTAGATTTAGTTATAACTATTGTAAATATGTTTTTTTTTAATATAGTGTTCATGTTATGCACTAAGTAGTTGTATCTTAATCGCGACAACTGTATATAAATGAAATGCCTAAAATGATAGTAATGACCTATTGCATTTAAGTTGGTCAAATAATTTTCTGGGACGAGGTTAAAAACTATATGTATAGTGTGTCTCTCTTCATTGTGTTTATTCACATAATTGATTCTTAGCTTGAAGGCTATGCGTGTTCAAAATATTGAACACAACATCCTCTTTATTTGACCTGAAGTCCTGACCTCCATAACTATCATCTTTGCCTGTTCTGTTCTGTGAATGTGAGAGATTGGGATGTTCATTACGGCAAGTTGTCAGTGTATGATACGAGCCGAATGTGGCTGAAATTATAAATGTTATAATATCAAATGTTATAGGTTTTCATCAGTATCTCATTAAAGCTGACAATCTGACTCTTGTTTTTGTTTCATGAATACCGGTTTGCCCCAACAGAATGACTCAAAAAACATTGTCTCAACAAATCAGACCTCAACATGCTGTCTTTATTTATTTATTTTTCTTTGCATACATTTTTAAAAATCTTTTACATACTACTGAGTGAGGGCCTGGACTCTCACTGAAAAGGCTGGTCTAAAGTTGGAGTGGATTAGTGTTTTAGTTTCTCATCTGGTTTTGGCAAATCAACTATTTCCTAAGTCTTTCAAGACTGTTGTTGGGATTTAGGGCTCTACAAAAAATAAACTATTTTATATTATTTGGTTAATTGTTAAGAAAGTAGTTTTATTTCCTGACATAACGCCGTCTGCTATATCGTGAATACTAGATATTTGCAGTGGATAAAAAGGTCAAACAAAGCACAAACCTGTACACAAACCTGGGCTTCCAGGAGTGAAAATCACATGCACATTCTGATTAATGACTACAAAGATAATAGAATTGATGCTGGCCAGAAGGCATAAAGAAATCAAACTAAATATTTGAGGAATGGCTTGCGCGCTTAAAAATAGCCAGCCTGTAAAGGGAATGGAGGGCCTTGCAAGCCAAGGAGAGGGAAGAAGAAAGGGATAGATCGATACACATTGCCTCAGTCATCTGGGCATCCAGCCCACAGTAATTCAGGTGCTGTCAAAGCATAATTGAAGAATGACGCACTGGGAGTATATACTCTGAGCCAGGAGATCAGGCTATGTGGCTCTGTGGAGGCCTTTCTACATTGACCAATACACAAGTACTTTGTTTAGTGCCAAATCCAAGGCACCTCAAAGTACTGCATATATACTTTCACTAATGATTCTTTTACAAGTTCCACAGTAATGAGAACCTCCTCCAGACGATCGCCTTCAGAGAGATTCTCACAGAGGTTACAGTCACACCACAACACGCCTGGTGTGCGTTGGCGGCTGCAACAAAGAACTATAGGATCAGGAAGTGTTAATTAATGAAATGACAAACTTAATGCCTTTTAGAGTCCCCAAAGTGGCTTCAGTAGAATGTCTAAGCAGGTGTTTAAGACGCACACTAATGATGTTTTAACGTACATCATAAAGAAACCCAGACTGATGTTAAGGGACCCCAGCCATAATAACAAGCTTTTGTATTACATCAATGGGTTCATTTAGTTTCAATAATCTTTTGCTCTTTAGAATTCAGATTTGAGATGTGCAATAATTGTATTTTTATTTAGGTGATAATCCAATCTTTTGTTATTATTTAAAAACAAGAATCTATAATGTAATAAAAGAATGAGCTTACATCTATCGCTGATTGGTTTGATAATAGACCCCTTTTACGGATGACTTTACTTAGAACCCTATCTTTGTTTATCCATACGCCATTTTATCATAGCCTCTGCCCAGAATGCATCTGCGAGTGGAATGATGATCTGTGAAAGCAATTAGGTGAAGAAGGTGGGCACATGTAAAGGTGCTGCAAACTGAAATCGATACGCTTTAGAAACAGACAACTGATCAATACTAAGGAGCACTTCAGCTGCAACACTAACTTTTATTCAACTTCCTGGGAGTCTGAAGGCAGTGCACTGCTCTATTATTAAAACTCAATGGTTACTTCACATGCAATTCATTGTTACTCAGTCTGAATGGGATGAAGCTTGTTCCCCTTGTACATAGGCCTGTACTTATTGTTAAAGTGTTACCTCTCATTATTATGAGAGGTAACAGACCTTCATGGCACCGTTAAGGAAATAGTCTCCCACTGACTAGGCCTACTCGTGTGCATATTCAAATAAAACCTGTCCACAGAGCGGCCAGAGCTTCCTTTTCCTCTTTGCCTCTCCTTAACATACCGGCAGCTGTTGAAATTACTTTATCTTATTGGTGATGAAGAGGATGGCGCAGAGTGACGCGCATTATACGTCACTCCTTTGTCGTTTTTCAAACTTGGATACGAGTTTGATAGAATTATAATAGTAACAAAAAACTGTGTCTGATCTAAAATAGATTGTCTGATATAAAATGTTTTCTTATGCCAACATAATCCTAATCAAATGATCCTCTTAGGAAACTTACCACGTCCACGTTGACTTCTTTTCAAAAGTTTTATTCCGTCGGTCCTCAAAGTGCGCACACTGTCCGCCGAGTTGGGTCCTGGAGCCAAAGTCCTCATGTCAGCTTTTAGACCCACGGGTTTGTCCGAAGTGAAGCACGTCAGGAGCCGAGCGCGTCAGGAGCCGAGCGCCTTGTTCCGACAGGGGACACAGGCGAGTGGAGCGCTGTGCACAAGCCCTCGGGAGCCGGGAGGAGGAGGCTGTCCGACCATCCCTGGATAATGCACAGAGAAAAGCTTCACTAACTTGTCTACAGTTTGTTTGTTCAGCATGTGTCCCACACTCGGGTGCGGGTTTATGACCTCTTTATCTCAGCACCGCCTGCGTACAGAGGGCTACTCTCCCCGGCGGCCGCTACCTCTTGATGGGAAGTCATTATCACCTCTCCCTGCATAATCATTGGACGGGACTTGGCTTCATGGCCGGCCTCTCTGCTTCAAGTAACGCATGGCCGGGCAGCTGGACACCGCAGGACATTCCACAGAGACAGCGGCCCCTGACTGATGAGATGACGTGCCCTCCCCGCCAGCATGGACCAATAGCCGGACTGTGATCACATAAGACAACGCTGATGAGGCCGAAACAGCAAGTAGTCAAACAGACTAACTTCAACATTTAATGTCTCCAAAAACACACCGCAACTTCAAGGCCTCTAGGCTATAAAGTCTGGTATAATGAACTGATTTTTGCCTGCAGTAAATTAGAAGGAAAATAGACAAACTAAAAACATAATTAATAACAAGTTCATGGAAATTGGCCCATGTCAGAATAACCTTTCCAGGTAGCGAGACACTTTTTGTTACTTACTAAATGTAGACTATGTTTTTCTACTTTAAAAAGAGAAGTAAACAATTACACTTTTCTGTATCCTTCGATGGGCATAATACAGCTACAATGATGTGGCTAATGGATTATGCTAATGAGTCAAGTCCTTTTAGTAAAGGCCTTAGGTCATATGAAAGACACACTTAATGGGTTCAGAGGTCCTGACAGCTGCTTTTATGAGTTCAGTGGCAGCACATTTGTAATTAGCCTCTAACAAAACCAAAAATGCTCGGAGCAAAGATCAAGAAGTTTCCTTGACAGAGAATACATGTTTATCAAACATGGACAGCTTGGCAGCACAAGAATTCTCTGTGTAGTTGGCCTCGTTTTATAGGATATGCATAAAAAAATGATAACTTTTCCAAATTAGGTTTTATTGTGCATATTTGTTCATTGATGACTCCAAGTTTTTCACTAATATACAAACTTCTGCATGTTTCTGAGAGAGAGCCAACCACTCACAATAGGCCTATTTGGCCATGAACCGCCACATATCTGTTCAAATTATTCATAAAGCTGGACCCTAAACCTTCCAAAGAAGCAAGTTTCTATTTAAATGATTATAATAATTGATTAATCACTTGTTATTTTATTTGGAATTATTTATGTTTGTAATTGGTTAACAATTAAATTTTACATGGTATTTCTATGATAAGGAAAAATTAAAAACGCTGTAACAGACAACTTCTAAGTGCCTTTCCAACACAGAGATGTGGTCCCAGCTGTGGGCGTTAATGGGATTCTACAGGCAGCGATGTGCTGAATGACTGAGTGCAATATATCCCTTCTCTCCGTGCATTTGCATGGCGCACTGATCCATCTTTATGTCAGCTCGGAGGTTACTCAGGGTTCACGCGGTAGCTTGTTTCTCTCCTCCACACTCAATAAATAAATCTCTGCAGCTTTCTGTTTACCGCCTGAATATAAATTTGTTTGCAGTCGATCGAAGACCTGTGCGAAGGTATTAGAAATTGTATTTCTGTAATGGCTTTCAGCAGAGGGAGGATGGGGCGATGGGCAGTATGAGGGTAAAGGAAAAAAAACAGGTGTGAGCAATCTCTTCTTTCTAATATGCAAATTACTTTTTAAAAAAATCGACTGAAACCTGTGTCATTACAGCCCTCGGATGCATTCAAATCACATTCAAAACCTAGTAACCTTTTACATAGGACACAAATACCAAATCAAATTGTTTGTTCTTCAATGTGCCATATGTCTAATTAGCATATCTGATGTGTTTTGTACTCAACACCTTTTAGAACAGAAGTTCTATGCTCACATTAAGTCATCTTTAGTCGTCTGCCTTTCTCTGCACAGCTTGTGTTGCCTAAACCACAGTTTGCATTGGAATTCTCAAGACAAAAGAAAGAGAATAATCTTACAATTTGGGTTGATGCTTGAAATGTAATGTCAATTTAATTTGCCTCTAAAAAAACAGGAAACCATTAGAAACAGGCTGAAATGTGACTTTCTTCCCCCCTCTATCCAATAAAACACCATCTTGTAAGTGAGTGCAAACATTTTCCATCAAAATCACAATTGTCTTTTTTTGACTGGAGGTGAGGTAAACATGACAGGTCCTGGGTGGTGGTGTCTGAGAGAGAGAGCCAATATTGAGTGATGTTAATTTGTTTTGTGTCCATACTCTCATGTGTATCAATAGGCGTCAGAGGCCTCAGGATCAGAGGTGTTTGGATTACCACTATGGGTTCATTATGGACTTGACATTCGGATGCTCGGGCCACTGTCGACAGCAGACCCTCCAACACTGTCAAAGCTCATTATGCGTCAGCTCTTGACCCTCACAAGATGGGAATTAACCAGTGCTGACAGACGACTATCACCGCTGGCTACAGAGAGCAGCGGAGCTAATGTAGTTCTAGGAGGGCAGAATGACAACATGTTCACGGTGTTACAGTGCTTATGGTGATCCTCAGTTCAGGCACTTCATAATAGAGCTGTAAAATGGCAGGTGAGACAAAGAACAAGGCACAAGCACATAATCAAGTGCGGCACATTGACCCGCTGAAAGATGGCTGTCCTTTTGATTGATAGCAAATGTCAGAATTTTCTCAATTATTGACATTTTTGATGAATGGTGATGTGAAGAGAAAGATTTAGCCTTTTGTGTACACAGCCCACACACAACAAAAACTCACAGATCTGAGTCCCACGTCAAAGTCTTAGCTCATGCACAGCTAAGACACTCTCATCCATGCAGTTTAGCCAAGACTTAAACAAACCCAACAAACACAAATTTTAGAGAAAAAAAAATCAGACCTCGGTTAGACCACCCTGAAGGAGGAGCTACTATGGGTTCATTACCACCACATCACAAGGATTGGATGAGAGATAACTCGCACACATTCAATACTTCTAACACTGATTTGATCCTGTTTGTAGTTTCCAGTTTAACCAAGGACTCGCTTCAATATTCAAAACAATATAGTTCTAGTATGTTATTGTATCTAACATCAGTCAGTTCCCACTCAGCTGTCATTTCTCCAGTGTTTTCAACACCATCAGACCGGCGCTGCTGCGGGGGAAGTTGGAG
>JAPMNZ010946011.1:0-15978 GCA_029875035.1 Pomatoschistus microps | reverse complement strand
CACCCGGCACCCGCAGCTTGGGAATCCCGCTCCCAACAGGAAATGGTATGTTTTACTTAGACGCAAACAGCCATAAATTCCTTTAATGGAGTACTAATTAATCACACACAGTCCGTTTGTTGATATTGAGTGTTTTTGAAGTTTCCATTAGTTCATGATATTTGCATTCTCTCTGTGCTCTTACTGTTGTGTGAAAAATAAACAATGCTTTGGTCTTGTGTCTTTTTTTTAAACATAAAAACAATCATATTTTGTTAATGCAAATAAAGCAAAATCATATAACACTATAATTAATCAGCTAGAAATCATTGAAGATTAGATTAGAAAAGAAAAGGGCTTGGAAACGGTGCGCATTGATCAGGTAAGGTGTGTCACAATATGAAGCATTTATGTAAAGTTAGAGTATATTTTATTGATTACATTGTATTGATATTGAATTCTGTTTCTTATGTATTGTGTAGTTCAATAAAAGGTCCAAGTGAACTTTAGCTGTCAGAAATAAAAAACGATCTTATGGAAAATATGAGTGATATATGTATTTGTTGTCTTAAGCAGTCAGTGATATGTGATGATCAAATATTTAAAGATGATCAAAGATTTATAAAATATGAACATGTGTTTCAATATGAAAGAATCTGTCGGAGTGTGATGTGTAGTAGAGTTTAAACAGGTGAATCTCAGAACATTAGAATAGCATGTAATAGTTCACTAATAAAACATGTGAAACCAATACAAGATATAGACTCATTATGTGTGTGTTTTAAGCCATTATCATCAAAAATACAATCGTTTTTCATAATATTCTAGTTTTCTGAGATGTTTTGTTTGGTTTTTTACTGTGAGCCATAATCATCACTTTAAAATGAATAAAGGCTTGATCTCTCTCACGTTGTGTGTATGAGTCTGTCATAAATTAGTTTAACGTTTTAAGATTAATTACAAAAGTAAATAGACTTTTGATTGATATATTGATATTTTTTATTTCAATATGCACTATACTGTGTGTATTGGATATTTCCTTTTAACTGTGAACCGTATTGTATTGTGTCCTAAACACTAGAAGTCCCAGCGTTTTTAGACCCTAATTTTGAAGAGAAGCTAACTTGCTAGATTAATAAAAAATAAATAAAATAATAATACTCTAATTTTCAGTTTTGCAGATAATAATTCTTGCTGGTCTGAAAAACCATTCAGTTCATTTTCCTAAAGTTGCTTCAGTAAAATGTGTGACTCGTCTCCCAAACACGTGACCGAGAGCTCATTTATCACAATGATAAACAGATGTTCCAAACCGGGATAACGTTTTATTCGAAACATGTATTTAGGGATGAGATCGAAGGTGCGAATAATGAGAAACTAAAGGAAGTCCTTGAGCTGCAAAGTTCTGACGGATAAAGTCATCGTAAAAACAAAATAAGAAGCATACATTGCAAAAACAACACAAATGTCACATTAATGTTTCTTTAATGATATTTACAACAAGGCTAAATTAACAGGTAGGATTTTTTTGTCTAAAAATAAATAGCAAAATAAAACATTGATAACAACAACATTTAAAAAGGCAATATTACGGAGATCTTGTATCTGTGCAACATGGGTGTCAGAGACTTCAACAAACTTTATTCTTTAGAAAATACGTAGCCTTTTTTTTTTCTAAGTAACCATTTTCTTGAATGTCTTTTCATAGCATTGTTTTAGTGTCACTCTATCCTAGTTACTCTATTCTACACAATACTACTCTATTGTGTGGGAATGGAGCTAAACTGAGCAAAGCATGTTCCTCTAACATTAAAGTACCGATTATGAGTCATTGTCAAAGTGAAGCAGCTCTGCACCGTGTCAGGGGGAAGTGCTAGTATTAGGGAAGGCTTTTCTAATCCTCTCAAACAAATCAACAATAAGTGACGGCACCAGAGCATAAATCTGGATGCAACTGCAAGATTTACCATTCATTCTTTTTGTTATGATGCAAAGTAATTAAGTTAAGATGGACTTTTTTGATCTCACGATAGAGAAACTGTCATTAGTCGACTTTCAGAACTTGAAGGAAAAGATTTAGACGTTGACATGTGCTTTTATTTGGGGCTGAAAAGGGGGTCACTCTGCTGAGGTGAGTCTGCCTGGAGTCCATGGGTAAATAGACAGTGTGTGCAGCTGTGCGCGTGTGTTAAACCCGGAGAGTGTTTGGTAATAGCGGCAGGATGAGTCATTGTTGGAACCGCACATGTCTTTTGGATTAGACACAAAACTGTGAATGAACTTAGGGACACGAGATGGACAGCACTGGACTTTCTTTATGGTCTGGTTTGCATGTTCGACTATTGTGAGTGAGGATGTATGTTCTTAAATTTGAGTTTGTTGAATTATTTTGGCAGTATGTATTTTGGAGGTATAATAATCAACCGCTAAGTAAAATAAGAGTGGTTTTGTCTAATGGGTGCTAATCCCTTTTGCTCGCACACGCAAACCCTTAATAAATACAGTCCTAAGTCTTATTATACAGATATAGAGTTCTTTTGGACACAGTTGTGAGACAGTAAAAAGTGTGGCTCTATTTATCCCCATGCATGCTTACCCACAGACTCATTCAACTTTCTCCAGAATAAATATTTTTTTATTTTTTGTCCTCTGGCAGTAGCAGTGGGGCCAGAAAGTCCCCCGCCCCCAGCCCTGTCATTGGTGATCATAATGAGCCAGTATTGGTTGGTTAAAGGCAGTATGTGTAATGACTTCAGAATAAGTATATTCTATTGAAGCAGCGTCTTGTGTTACATGCAGATATAGTAAATATTAACAAAAAACCCTAAAATGTGAAAAAAATAATAAAGCGTGGCTTTTGTTTTTTTTCGTCTAAGCTGAAACTATGATTTTACAGTCGTGAAAAACCAGAATGTTCAGCAAATAAAGGCCCATAATGAAAACTTGCAACTCTGCCAAAAATGCTGTAGTTTGCAGCCCGCTATAGTGGTTACTGAGGACATGACGCCCATTACTTTGGTTTCATAATTCTGAAACAATAATAATAATGAAAAAAAAATGACTTTTGATTGACAATATTAAAGCTGCAAATGGAAAGAAGTTGTAAACAAATAAATACAAGTTATGTTCTGAATAAATCCTTCAAACATACACAAACTGGCCAAAGGAATGAACGTGGCGGAGGTATCTGTGTGCTTGGTTTATGGCCATGAACTGATGGAGGATGGTTTAAAAGAAATGATGACAATAAAAGAAACAGATATGTTTGGAAAGGCTCCTCACTGTCACCAGTGTAATGGTAAAATAGCACCTGAACGCCAAGTTTCACTGATATGAGGTTGATCGTGTTGATAATGCATTATGCTTTACATGTTATGGCTTGAAGTGCTACACATCAGATCCAAGACATCACTTTGAGAATTAATGATGGATATTCATCTAAATTGCATTATAATACAGATTAAGTATATGTGATAACAAATATTTTCGTCTGTACAAATTGTTATCAGAGTTAGAGAACCGAGTGGTCTGACTGAGAAAGCACCAACTAAAATAAAATAAAAATATAATAGAAAACTACCTATTTAAAAATAACTGTACAAAAGGTACAAAATGATCAATAACACCATAATATTATCTCTTATACACAAATGTACAATTGTGTACTTCTGATACAAGTGGATGACAGCAATAATATCAAAACCTTTACTTCGCTAAACATAAGAAATAAATATTTCTAAAGTTATGTCTTTGAGATATGTCACAGTGGTTTACAACAATGTTCATAAATGTAAAGGATGCCTGAGAGCCAATACAGGCTGCAGCCCAAAAGACACATGTCGTTGCACATGTTTGTGAAGCAGCTTTTTCTTTCGATGAGCACCTTTCTCGGGAGTCTACATCGGCCCGCCACGGCCTGCTAGTGGTGTTTTACAGTAATGCCAGTGTTCTGCCCTTTTAGCTACAAGTGTGGGCACAGAGACATGAGCAGAGCTGGTCTGAGCACATTTACACCCGGTGCCAACAGAGGCATCTATGAGAACAACAGTATAAAGGTAAGGTAGTACTATCGTACCGGCTTCCATGGTCTGCGGTGCCAGGAGGCGGAGCCTGGGCAGGGCTGCAAGTTGCACGCCTCCATATCTGGGGGCTTGTCCAGCACATCACAGTTGTATTCATTCAGCCTTTGACCATTGGGCCTTTGGCACACCACCAGGCGCGTTTTCCTCCCACCTCCACAAGTTTGGGTGCACTGATGGGAGAAAAACATGTGAGCTTAGTGTTATTATGCTCCAGGTCATTGCTCAAGTGAAGGTCAGCCTTACCTCTCCCCAGCTGCCATAGTTCCACAGCGGACAGGGCCCAGAGTCACAGCTTTTGGACTCTGCAGGTTTAACCCTTTCATCACAGTAGCTGTTGCTTCTTCCATCTGCATCCTGACACACCACCACTCGCCTCTGAAAGCCTCCTTCACATGTACTTGAGCACTGGTGACACAAGAAAAAGGCAACAGCATTTTAAATGTGCTTGCTACTTGCAATAATAACAATAATTTGAAAAACATTTACCCTTATTTTATTATTTTCTAAACTGAAGAAAGCATTTTCAAAAGTAGGCTAATGTACAAACAGATTTGCTCCACTTCCAAGCCACAGCAGTAAAGACAGAAAATACTGAATTGCAGCTCTATAAAAGTTTTATGTCTCATACCAAGGCAAAGTTGGGTTGGGCTGCTAAACATTATCTTGGTGAGATGGAAAACATCAGGCACGAAGGACAGACTCAATAGGCTGAGCATGACAGCCTTGAACAGAGCAGTAGGTACACTCTGCAACCAATTAACATGACACATCTCCACTGTCAGCAGGGGTGAGCGCACAGTGCCCCGGTGTGAGGGAGGAAGAGTGAGTTTTACCAGCTCTGCTTTTGCTCAATTCATTACATGAGATTTAACAGCGCCTCGACAACTGGGATTTAATCAGAACAATAGTCCTCTAATAACCCCAGAGGAAGACTCCCAAGGCTCATTAGGGGAAACTGTTACTATCCTTCAGTGACAAACGGATTTATTCATTATTGCCATGGTACAGATTACTGCCTCATACTACTGTTTGTCCAGACTTCCTTCTTAAACAGATGTTACAAAATTAAATGTTTTTTTAAAAATAATCGATTAGTTGTATATATGTATATGTTTATCTTATAGTTTTATAATATTCTGTAAACATATTCTAAAAAAAACATAAACCTCTTCTCATCAGGTTTGTGTCTATGGAAGTTTAAAAAAAAAGGAATTGATTACTAAATAAGTAACTTCTTACAGCCCTATTCTTATTGCAAAAATGTGATTTTCGAGGGTAGATTCATATTTATACAGATGTAAATACTGGTTGCTGCAGTAAACAGAAAGTACACATTCCTTGTCCAGTCCAATGATTGTTGCTGTTTCTAGTATGTAACTATATGTACAAACACTGTATGTTGTAAATAAATCACGTATGTTATTTCTTTCAGTTGGAATCATTAGAGACATCTAAAACACTTACTGCCCCCCACGGTCCTGTCCTCCATTGGTTGTCTGCTGAGGGCACGTTCCAGCTGTTGTGACCAGGGTGGCGCCCTGCTGGGTCCAGGGGGTATCCGTAGGGCTGGTCGATGCGCTGGCGCTGGTAAACAGTGGGACAGGGAGCAGAAGTACAGTCCTGTTCTGAGGTGGGCTTTTCCTCCGGATCACAGAAAGACTCCTCCACTGGACGATGGTAGTTGGAGCACACCACCTGTCTGCTGGTTTGACCAGTGCCACAGGTCACCGAGCACTACACACAAAGACAGGACTATAAGGCAACGCAAACGTTTCTCAGCATTAACAGAGCAAAAATCCATACTTCACATGTGATTATTCATTCAATCCAAACTCGGGGGTGATAAACTACTACTGTAGCCACAGCTGCCTTGATGTACACTGACAGAAACAAGCCAACCAGTATGTACCAGCAATGTGGGTGAAGTGTCTTGCCTAAGGCTACCCCATTATGGCATTCGGTGTCCCCAAAGGTCTCCCATCACAGTACTAACCAGGCCCTGCCCTGCATAGCTTAAAAGATCTGTCAGGATCTGGCTTTTCCATGCAGGTATGGCCATTTTCATTAGTATGTTTTGTATGGTGAAAGCAAAACACTGATTGACTGAACACTTGAGAGGAATTGGAACACATGGCTAAAATACATCAGACATGGAAAATTATATCTTGTTATTAGATACATTTTAATAATTGGATGCCGTGCTGTGTTTGGATTGACATGTTTACATTTGACCCTGATAGTTAAAAAGAAGGTGATTGAAGAAAGACTTTTTGTGTGTTTATATATTTACATCATTACAATGTCAGACATGCTCTGTTTAACACATTGGTGTATTAATCAAAGTTTCCTCATGCACTCCTCCCAGCTTGGACACCCGCAAGTATTCACAGACATTCCACATTTTCATCCATGTGGATCCATAAATTATATTGATTGATCTCCATCTAACCAGGATATTCCCACTGAGATTATAGAAACCTTTTTTACTGGGAGGTAGAAACCCCAGAGAAGAGAAGCAGATTGTACATGCTTTTAGTGGTAGCACTGGAGCACCTGGAGGAAACCTAGAGAACATGCAGGTCCCGTGCCGTACGGAAGTCGAACCCAGAAGCGAGATCTCTTAACAACTTAGTCTCTGTGTCACCCAAATTATGCATTATTCCTTTATCCTATAATAGATCTATAACCACTACACACACACACACATACACACACACAGTATTTTGGACAAAGTGCTGTAGTTGTTACTCACGGTGGACCACTCCCCAGCACGCCACTGACCACAGGGGCTGAAGCATGAGGAGCTCTCCGGGGGGCGGGGCAGGTGAGCACAGTTCGATTCGTCGGCCACGCCTCCCTGAGCGTCACGGCAACTGACGTAGCGGGCGCGCTTCCCTTTGCCGCACGAGACGGAGCACTGGGAACAACAACGGTAGGATTTAAGCATTTTAGCAACTGGAAAATATATCATGTCTATTGAACCAAAAATAGATCGATTTTTATCCCACAATGGTTAACAAACAAGTATCCATCAGCTAACAAATCTTTGAGTCCAGGCCTGGGTAATATATACAGTAGGTAATACATACAGTAGGTAATATATAAATGTATCTTTTTTCACCACACACCATGACATTACATTCTCTGATGGTCAACTCTTGTCACATAAACTGATTGGATGCGATCTGGACGCAATTTTCTCTAAGCCAACCTTCATCACTGCCTAATGTTTACCTTGCCTGTTTGTAATATAAGATCCGTGCTTGTGTTTCTCTTAACAATTGCAGTTGCTACAGTATTATAATTTCAAACCTGGGCATGGCATTTTGTCCTGCCAGTGCTGTCCCCAGATGACTTCCTGATCAACTTTCACCTATACACTCTCAGAGAAGAAGCAACCATTTGTGTGTGGATGAATATCTAATGCAATCAAATGGCTCCAGACAAAATGGAGTGCTAATATCCTGGTGGTATCAATGACACTCGAAATGTCATGATTTCACACAAACAGGATGGCAGTGTTGAGCATGTGAGCTTTTGGACCACACTGACGCTGGCCTCTCTGACACACACACCGACTTTCAGATTGACAGACAGGGATTCAATCTTCGAAACCGTAGCCGTGTGTTTAGATGAAATCTGGTTTTCATTTGCCATGAGTAACAATGCAAAAGTATCAGGGAGACAGAAGGGCCTCAGAGTGGCAGACAGCATGGCCCTTGTTTGTGGGTATAGTAAATGTGCAAATGCAATAGGGGGAAGAATAGACAATGGCAAACAGGATCAAGGCTTGGTAAAAAGAAAGAAGAAGGCTGAGATACAAACAATATAATAATAATTTTGCCAGCTTTATACTGGTAAACACAGCTATTGATTGCTAAACAAATTGGTTGCTATGATGTATGTTCAGTTTAGAGGAGTGCTTCATTAAACACAATTAAACAAGCATAACTGGACATTACAGTGGCGCAGTGGTTAGCCCTTGGGCTTCACAGCAAAAAGTTCCTGGGTTCTATTTCACCTCCAGACTGGGCCATTCTGTGTGCGAGTAAGTAAGTTAGTCCTTGTTATTTATACAAACCAAGGTCACCCAAAGCGCTATACAATGTTCAGAGTTCCATTCTCTCCACACAGTGATGACTGAAGCGAGACGCCGAACACTCCAACTGCATCAACCCCAACCAACACCATCCCAGGACAGTCTTGCTGAGAAGCGAGAGTGCTATCCCCTCAGCCTCCTGTGTGCTGTGTGTGGTACATATAAAAAGTACAAATATATACCTAAAAACAGTGTGATGCGCTTTGTGTGACGTGTGGCCATTACCTGAAGACGACTTACTTACTATAGATGGCATGGTAGCAAAAGGCACATTATACGTAGCTGTAATTTGTATACATTAAATCAACTGAGCAAAATAACCAGGTGTTCTTACAGCGGTCCAGGACCCATATCTCCACTGGGTCGACAGCGTGACCGAGTTCTCTGGACGTGGGGTGCTCTGAAGTGGGGGGACCCATGGACACGCTGGCATCTCGCAATCCTACATGCAATGATAAGGTTATTGTATTCATCAAAATGTGATCATTATAAAAGCATATCTATAATAATAACAGTTCATCATAGTTCATCATAATCTCCACATCTGGGAAACATAAGGCAAGTTCAGTAGTTCACCCAAGCTTTAGGGCCCGTGTCTGTCAAATGGGAGAGTCAGAAGAGTCAAATGGGAAACTGCAACTTGAAGTTTTATGGTATAATCTCATTTCCTAACAGGGACAAGAGAAGATCATCTTGGGTAGAAAGATTTATTAATGTGATAAACCTGAATGCCTTTTTAGTGCTTAAACGTTTTTTCAACGCTGCAGCCTTTTCTTGAAAGTGTTAGCTTGAAAAAAAAGCAGCAGATCACACCAAATGCACAAGGAAACAATCATCATTGTCATGTGTTTATGGAACAAAGCTGTAGTAGTTGTTAGTATAGTTGTACCTGACTGTCTCTGGGTCTGGCCGCCGCATTGCACTCCCGGTCATCCACTGTGTCGCCATAGTTTCCAGACACACACCGGACGGCTCTCATCTGATACCCGTGACCACAAGTCACTGCACACTACAAAGAAAGAACATTTACAATTCTCAAAACAGCAGTGGTGCCAAAACGTTTTACCATGTGTAGCGTAACAAGGGCATATCCCTGTTGCTAAGGAGGGACAATATTTGATCAAGGGGTCAAACTCATTTTGGTTGGGGGCCACCATTATCTTTGGGGTCTCCATCATTTTCCTGGAAAACTGTTTTTTGCTCATCTCTTTACCTAATTACCAAGTCATTTTACCTAATTTGGTGGTTTTATTTTAATTGACGCATACATAAAACAGACAAAATAAGAAAGATTTGTTATTGCAGACTGATCAAACTGACAAAAATATGGGTAAGTACATTCATGATAGTCTTGAGAGAAAAAGGTTTTAGAACTATGTATAGCATTCCATGGTAATCCATAAAAACCTCTCATTATCATTGTATGAAAGTGTGAAATAATACTTTAACATAAAATCAAGTCCCCCCTGTAATACCCTCTCGTACCAATAGGGGCCCGCACACCCACGTTTTGGAAACACTGCTCGAACTGTTGTCAAATTACTGTAATGCACAATTTCATCTTAGGATTTACATTATTTTGTTTATTTTATTTTGTTTGTTTAATAGAATGTGTGCATGAGTAGGTGTTTTTTTAACAGGAATTTAAATTACACAGAATGCCAAAGGGGCCAACATCTACAACAGCTTTGCAAATAAAAATGTGTGTCTCAATGCAAACACATGTGGGAGGGCATCAACCCCGTGAGCATGAAGTGAATGAAAGAACACCCATTCATAACTGTTTAAGTCACGGAGACCCGGATAGGCTGACACCGTCAAACTGCACACTTGGAAACTATAGGAAGCTATGTGTTTGAGCAATGTCTCAGGTTTAGTCTGACAGGATATGAGGCCAAAGTGAAAGCACAGAGGAGGAAATAGCAGCTGGAGCCGGAGCACACTCCTGCCTTACAAGCTACTATATTGAGTTACAAATATACACACATGTAAAATGGACTATCTCTCCTGCCACACGCATGCACGCCCTCCAACAGACTTGAGCCACAACACATGAAACTCATTTCCTCTGTCAAACTCTGCTTCAAGGCGCCTTCAGCCAAACCTTGGAGTGTCAGAGGAATAATAATAAGTAAGGTGTAAATTGTGAGACTCACCGCTCCCCAGACGCCGACCTGCCAAGACGCGCACTCCGGCAGCTCACAGGTCCCCACAGATGGAGGCTTGCTGGACTGGTCACAGAGGTGGTCGCTTAGCTTTTCCCCTCCTGTCGGCAACATGCAGGAGACTTGGCGGTGTCTAGTGCCCTTGCCACAAGTCACCAAACACTAGAACAAAAAATTAATGCAATGAATGCTACCACTCAAACTCAACTCATTGGAATTCCATTACATCATTTTAATATAATTACATATTTTCTATCATCTTTTTATCTTCAATATACAATGCAAATAATATGAATAAAACTGAATATTAAGTGCAATAATATCGTTAACAATATCAATGAGTTTGTTTAGAAAGCATAAGAAAAAAACTTAAAAAATTGCTTGAAATTGGTCTAACCACTTTAAGGTCCTATCTCCATTTGCCGCGCTAAGGAGCAGGAGCTTTGTGATGCTTTCAAAGGTATCTCGTAAACCTTAGCCGTCAACTTTGGATCTGTACTTTGCTCATATTGTATAAGCCCATTTTTGGCAGTTTTTATCACACAACATTTTCACACATACTCAACTGCAGCAGCACAAGTCATTACATTTCCACAGGGCAATTAAATGCACCACATTTCCTGCTCTAGTCACATAACAAAACCAGATGAAACACATGTGACAAGGGACAGGGTACTTGCACTTAACCATGTTTTGGAGTAGCCTATAGGTGTTCAAATACATGCATACATTTCTACTACAAGTATGGCTTCTCCCTGTGCTCTTAAAGTCATCATTGGTCGCAATAGAAACTATTAGCATATAGCTTAATGGTTAGCATAGTAGTTTGATCCTTTTACACCAACTTACGCACTGGAACACACATTTCGGAGTGCCCGTGTTTACATGTGTCTTGATCAATCAAATTGAAATTGGACTAGATGAGGGATCCAGTTATCACAATGCTTTGTAAACCTTCTCAGTCCAGTGCCAACAAAGTAAACGTCTCGATCCCACCTCCTTCTAGAGATGATGTTTGTATACCACAAAACCGGAGACCATCTGTACTGTTTATGTGAGCTGTTTGTTCAAAATGTTCAAAAATGTATAGTGCAAAATCTTACACTATAAAATAACATAAAATGAGCAATGTAGCGCATAGTTCTTACCTCACTCCATTCGCTGAAACTCCATTTAGGGCATGGCTGATCATTACAGATTTCAGTGACCACTTTTTGGTACTCATTGCAGTCCTTATCCACAAGCCGGCGACCCAGGTTGTTCATACAATAAGATTCTCGGCTCCTAGTCCCGCGGCCACATGTCTTAGAGCACTGTAAGTTGTAAGATGTTAGTTAGTTAGCCACAAACATGATTATTTTTGAGTAACAGCCAAATGATGATACCTGTGACCAGGCACTGTACTGCCATCTCTTGAGGAGGCAGTCCCCGTGGCACGACTCTCTGGTCTGAGGTTTGGACACTTCCGCACACGCACTGGCCTCCGCTCTCTGAGTCTGTCTCTTCATCAAGCTGTACTTCACACACTGCACATCCAGGGTGCGGTAGCCTGAGCCACATTTGGCCGAGCATTCACTTTTGCCGGCTACATGCCACCTGAAATGAATAAAAACAAATATTTTGAGCATGTAGTGTGTAAGGCTAGAATGGATAATAGACTCTCTACTATTTCTCATACAGTGGATCCTCGCTATAACACGGTTCACCATATGCTCCCATTAGACATGAATGAAGCAAATCTGATCTCATAGCAACATTTCTGATCAACACTGCAATTGTGATGCAATAGCCTGTATTTTTAGAAAGTCAAATTTTGTTCATAGTAGGAATAACTTTGAAAGATTAGCATTTGAAAAAGCGTACATGTGCAGCAATTAAGGTACCTAACACAATTCTTGCCCATTTCAGATAACAGAACGCTTGAATTATGAAGTTTTGATCCGTTTTCACAAAATTCCTACCGTCAGAGTAGGAAAGTTGTGCAACACATCTTGACAGTTTCATCTTATATTACAAAAAATAGGAGAAAAAATAGCTGCTGCCCAACAACAAGACAAAAAGTACAATCAAGATTAATACTGCATTCCCAAAGCATGTATTTATTTTTGCTTATCTTGAGTCCTTTTTTTGTGTGTAAAGAGGTTAAATAATTCCAGTCTTTGTGATTTGCTAATTGCGACCACAGCAATTATGAACACACAAGCCCTAAAGTAAAGTAGCCCTGAGTAAAAATTAAATCCATGCCATAAAACTTGCTTCTGTTCCTACCTGAGTTCACAGTCAGTGTTGCAGGGCTCGGTAACAGCCACTGGTCGCGGTAAAAGCTCACACCGCTGGTCCGATACCTCCAGGTGATCACTCTTTCTCACACACACAGCCTTTCGTCTCCTCTCACCTTTGGAGAAAACACACAGAGAAAAATGAGACTCCCTTTAACCTGTATTACCGCAGCTAGTCTATCACCGCCGAGCGTTTTGGTGGTCCATTTACAAGCTCACACACTGCACTTTGACCCACAGGGCTTGACCAGCTGTAGCAGGAGGGATTGACTTGACTAAGTTCTAGTAAAGAAATGGCAGGGGCTTAGCTGGGTTATGGGGCCAATGTGAAGGTGTTGTGTGATGCGTGTTTGGTGGGCAGGGTCACATCAGGGTGACCGTGAGAGAGCCGGGAAAGAAACGCTCCACATGTTTGTTGAGTGCATTCAAAATTGAGAATATATATAAAACATTTTGATAGTAAAATTGAGGATTCAAATTTAAATTGCATGCGCCAAAATTATAGCACAGTTTTATATGAGCGCCTGATTTTATTGGTATGTTTTTATTATTGTACAGTATGTGAATGAGAGCGATGTACTGTGTGCTGTAGTGTTCAAGACCAATTTGTTATTTTGGGAGGGAGAGATAAAGTTCTGTACAATAATTTGACATGAAGCATAAAGGAAATTACAGCGATGACAATAACTATATAGACACTGTTATAACTGCACATACGATTGAATAAGTGGTTAAATAAAGCTGCATAAATCGTGATGTGTGTTAAACGATACGGGTCAGAACTGGAGACGGTGAAGCCCATTACAACATCTCCATCTTGCACCTGTTATTGTAATCCACTGTTGGATAAATTTGGCGTCCTATTTCATCTTCTGCTTTCACTCAATTGTCGGAAATTAATTAATCAAATCCATTTTTCTTCTCCCCATGAAATGTTCCCTGAGTACTGGCTTCAACACCACTCCAAAGCAAGATGTATCCACCCCCATGGTTCACACTTGGACCTTTTAATAAAACTCTGCACTTACTCCCATCCAAAAGTCATTCCACTCAAATAGTTCTATTTTACCTCAATACGGTGATGAGAGACCTCTGGGAACACTATGTGCCACAGTGGAGCAGCTGAGGCTATAAAGTTCTAAACTGTTGTTGTTGTTGTATTTAGGCAAGACACTTCAACCATATTGTCTTGTATGAGTCTGGTGTGTGCGGGAATGATTGGTGGTGGTTGACAAGAGTCCAAAAGCTGTAAGTCTGAAGCGTCACTGTTAATATGTTGTTTGTCTGTGAGCTCATAACGCAAAAAGGTGTGAAATAATTTATTTTCAAGCCCAGAAAAAAGTTCAGATGTGTGGCCCAGCATAAAACTGATTACATTTTGGAGGAGATCTAGTGAACACCAGTCCATTGCCTCGGGCTTCGTTCTACGGCCTGAGTTCTGGATCTATAGCCAACTGGGTTCTCGAGTTCATCCTTGCCGATGCAGGATAAGGGTCTACGTTCCATGACATTTAAGGGCATTTATGGACATTGGTCATACCCTCCCTATGGCTCCCAATGGCTCCAACGTGCTTGTAAACATTGCATTTCCAATGTTCCAACTGTTTAAATCTCTGATCAGTTGTTGCCGAATCGACAACTTTGTAAAGTCCTCTGAGACGCAAGCTGTTGTGATTTAGGACAATATGCAAAAAATATTGTCTGGATGTAGGATTTTGCACAAAGTATTAGAACTGCACCTCTAGGCAAAGATCTATTCTGTTATGATAAGAAGCTGGTCCATACCTTGGCAGATGCGGTTGCACTCGAGCCAGGAGCCTGAAGGATCCCATAAGAACTGCTCCCTGTGCTGCTCTATGGGAATATTGAAGGAGTAGCGCACGTCCGGGTTGTAAAGGTTACCCACACACAGAACCTGGGAAAAGGAAAAACAAGGTCAGGGGGTAAAAATGACTCACCTATTTTGTCCATGTGTACCTGTTTGGTCTATGTTGTCAGGATTTAGGTGATTGTTGGCTACCTGCAAGATGAGCTCCTCTTCTATGCGGTCTGTGCAGTTGATGCGTTCGACTTTGGTGTCTGATCCGCTGTATTCAATAACAGTTCCCTTGAAGGTGATTTCCCTTTTGAACATGGCCACAACAAAGTTTCCGTTCAGAAGAAAGTTGGATTTGCTGTCAGATAAAGCTGCAATCACAAATAAACAAACAAAACGTCAGCTCCATTGTTTGTGAAATACTGAATACATCACTATGAAATAAGCATGGGCAGTTAGCATGTAGTGGAAGTGAGATTTCTGCAGGCTAATATTGGAAACCTGAAGATGGGGTATCCAACATTGAATCCGCAAAAAGTAGCTATGAACTAAAATCTGGCTAACTTGTTCCTGGATATCAAAACAGTTCGGTTCTATCATTCGTTTTCATCGTCTAATCTTTAGGTCAGCTTTTTTCAGACAGAAAAAGGAAAAAGAGAGGACTACCCTCACTCAGCCAGCTTTCCACCCAAAGCAAATAGCCACTGACAGAGCTTACAAGTATGCTCGATAGGTACATATGTAAGACATACTGTATTTGAGATCAAGACAAATACGGTGGGCCAAATCGGTCACAACATTTTACTAAAACAGGAGGACTCTCCTTTCCTTTGGGAGTTGGGACAAACAAAATGTATCGTATTGCCGTACTATAAGCTGCTACTTCTTTCAAGTTATTTCAGCCCTTTGACCTGTATAGACATGTGGCATAAGTAATCTAAGTATTTTTATAGAGTCAGACTTGAGCTGCTGTCAGAGTTTATGGTCTTTATTTTGACTCCATTAAGTTTGAGTATAGTTAAACGGCACAAGTTTATTGCCTAAATATATTGATGAATGAGTCCCGATATGGGAGCTAACGTTAACTCACTCACATTAAGCCACGCATGCTAACATGAGTTAACTGTTTCATTTACCGGGCTTTGCATCACAAGTCAATACCGCATTAAAACCCTTAATGCGCTATTGACGACCTATATGTGTACAAAATTGATCTTTTCAAATTCAAATGGTATGATTTATAAACAGTACATGTGCGCTTAATAGTGCTGTATATATGAAAGAACAAAAAGTTAGACAAAGACTTTTGCTTATACAAATGCAAACAAGTACATAATCTTCCAGACACAGTCCTTAATCTACAACCAAAATATAACAACCATATTTGCTTCAAAGAAATATGTTCTTGATTATATTCTTTAAGAGCATACCAAAACAATGCATGTGATCAGCTTTCTGGTGTTTACATTCAGATCTGGAGTCACACTGGCCCCGAGGCGTGTCTGGGACGTGACTGACAGTGTGTTTATGAGAGCAGAGTGTAGAAAGTTTTTTTTTT
>JAPMNZ010946008.1:0-10118 GCA_029875035.1 Pomatoschistus microps | reverse complement strand
TCTCTCCCTCCATCCTTTCCCAGTCCCACAGCGGCAGGATCGGAGGAGAGTGCGCAGTGGCAGAGCTCCGAGCCGGAGTTCAAGCAGCAAGGCGGCAAAGAAGAAGATTCCCAAACAGCCAAGGAAGACCTAGGCGCTCCGAGGGGTCTGCTGAAGCGCTCGGTGGAAACCAGGGAGCGCGGCGAAGACGAGATCCGGCAACGGGAGGCACAGCAGTTAGATTTTCGCTCGCTGCTCGGACGCCGAAGCACCCCCAGTAACAACAACAACAGCAGCAGCATTAGTAGTAATAACGATTTTGGGACTGGTCAAGAGGATACCATGGATTTTAAAGCAAATCTCAAAGGGCTCAAGTCCAAATTCGAGGATGACCGCAAGAGCAACTCCACGCAACAGGTGGATTTCCGGGCCGTTTTAGGCAAGAAGGGATCGGCAGCAGGTTCACCTTCCAATGCTGGGAACAAACCGGGCGACAATAAGAATGCCACAGACTTCAGATCGGTGTTGGCCAACAAGAAGAAGGCTCCGGAGAAGAACGGGGAGACACTAGAGAAACCAGCAGAGAAGGAGAAGGAAAAGGAGAAAGCAGCGGTTAATAACTGCGTAGACGGAGCTCATCGCGAGAAGAAAGCAGCAGCAGCAGCAGCAGCAGCAGCAGCAGCAGCAGGTGGAGGCGGAGGTGCAGCTGGAGGCAAAGGGCCGGAGTTTAAGGAGAAGCTCAGTGATGTGACGGCGGTGGACGGACAGAGGCTCCGGCTGCAGTGCCGCCTGGCCGACCCCGCGGGCGCCACGGTCACCTGGAAGCTGGACGGGAAGGTCATCAAGGCGTCAAAGTTCATCGTCTTAGCGAACGAAGGTATGATGCATAGGCGAACATGCACATGGACATTTTATGCACAGACATGACATCTTGAAGTAGCAACTATGAACTAAAGCAAGGCAAGTTTATTTTTTATTGCACAGTTCATACGCAAGGCAACTCAAAGTGGTATTTGAAATCATAAATAATCACAGTACGTTAAAAGAGTTGAGACGAATCCTTCAGTTGTGCGCCTGTCTCACGTGTTCAGGAAGACTGTTCCAGATTTTAGCTGCATAAATCTGATCCATGGTAGAAGAAAATGGATCATAAAGCACAAAACGTTAAAAAAAATATCAAAATGTGCATATACATTTAAATGACCTAGTTTTTTATGGTTGGTTTTACATTTAACCTCAACCATCCTTGTTATCAGATGAATATTATGTTGGCAACACTCCAAACAAATGTGGTGACTCCGCAGTGGTGTTTTCCTCTGTCATCGGTCACATATGCAGCACGTGCACATCGACATGCAGCAGACGGGGGTAGAGGATTTTCACTTTTCTTGCAGTGCACTATCGCAAAGAGAGATTACTTTATTTGATTTTTTTGGTTACGTTTCTGTAGCCCTTTTCTTGAGTGTTGGCACAGTCTGTCACAGGACTATAATGACTGTGAGAGACTGTGATGACTGTCGTGCAAGTGCTGACAATTAGAATGCTACTATAAAGTACCTTGCATGTTTATGCCTAATGTGTCACGTTTATGTTCTTAAGGTTATTTTTTGTTGTATTTTTTATGCAATACAGTAAAATCATAAACAAAGGGTGTACTTTGACTATGTAAATATACACCAAAGTGGACAATTTTCTTCATTATTTCACAATATTGCAACCACATTGGCCCCCACCTCTCTAAGACTTTTCACTGTAACAATTTAAATATCCTTTTTTGGAGCTTTAATTTCTCCCCCCAAATCATTTAAATTAACTTGAGAGTGATGGAAATTGGAAAACGTGGCAAGAGAAAACATAACATTTCTAAATACTCAAACCTCAACGCAGGACAAACTCAACTCAAACAGACTAATCTTAAAGCAACTTAAGATAAAACAATGTCTTTATGATAACATTAACTTGAGCTTTAAGTCCTTTGACATGAAAGTTGTAGTTGACCCAGCGCTTACAGGTGAAGCAGCCGAAAGAAGTTACTGTTTCCTCCAAACGCTGCAGTGTTTGTGACGACACGGAGCGCTCTGTAAACACCACCTTTAATTCCAGCCGTTAACACTTTCACATGGGACACGCCACGCATACTTCCTAATAAAGTGAGACCCCGGGGAGCGCGCAGCGGGGGCCAGAGCTCCAGCCAGCTGCCCCCCTCTCCCCATCCACAGGCTAAATATAGAGCCCCATCCGAAACAATGGAGAGAGACACGGATGTGACGGTCACTGGAGACATAGAAGCGAGGATCGTTTTACACAGAGCTGCCTTACTGTACCCCCTGATGTTTATTCTGGGAGTGGGACACAAGTGTTAAGAGGGTTCAAAACAGCACCATCACCAGACATTAAAGTTAGGGTTTAGGATTTGGGTTTTATGGTTCATACATGACCCAAGTTTGGCCTCGAATTGACGTGTCTTCAATTTGAGAGTCTTCCTGGCGATGTATTTGACTCCCAGAACTCTGAAACTACTAGATCTGTTCATTATAGATAAACTTGACTGCTGTGGGAGTTCATTCGCTGCTCCTTCACGATGAGGACATGTGGTTCTTCTGTGACGACCAGACTGAGATTGTAAACAAAGACAACAAGGCATATTATCTAGATTCTAGAGGAATATTCAGCACTGATGCATATATTCAGCTTCAGTCTCCATTGCTCTTGCCTCCTTGCTGCAGCCCAGTGTTTCCTTGTGTTGAAATGCATTGTCAAGCCGGTACTACAGGTTTCGTGTTGTCAGGACCCGCTTTAACCACAGTTTCAATGGGAGGGTGCCAAATTAAAATGATTGGAGAAAATGACAAAAGATGCGGAGATCAGGGATCATGTTAACCTTGACTGCGTGCTGAATTCTTGCGGTATTTGTGAGTTCACAAACACACGAGAATACTCCTTGCACCACTCCCGCCTACACTTTTTGAGTCGAACATCTAGGTGTCCTCCCCAATCATGGGCCAGTCTTGAAGTTTAGTCTTGAAGGTGGGTTATTCGGGTTGACGAAAGTAAGCAGTACCGAGCCATGGCCACCCAGCAGGACGAATGCGTAGCTGCGGCTATCAAGTCAGTTTTAGCAGAATCTCTGATTTATTTTTTGAAAGTCATTCAAAGACATGATGACAAGGCAGTCATAACCCAAATAAAACTAGTAGTCCAGCGCAACTGGTCGTGGTTTACTCTGGGCGCACGCTGATGATGACATATTATGAGTAGGTTATGAGTCCTACACAATCATGAATCTTGCTTTTGCCAGGTTAGGATCAAGGACGCTCCTATTAGCATCTGCCACGGCGCCAATAGTTATGTTAGCTTCAACCTTCAGACCAAAACATCAAGTGGAATATCACCGACAACTGCAGACTGTTTCTAATGATGAGTTCAGTTTTAACCATTGTTTGTATCTGAAGTGTCATCCATATGGTCAAAACAAACAAACCAGTCTTCAAAAGTCACAGTGTGCACCCAGATCACAACGGAATTACGCTATAATGGACTACGTCAAGTTCATCATCTACATGGAGGTATATCAATATATGGCAACTTTACAGAACAGTAGGAATGAGGAGCAGAAGTATGAGAGAAAAGAAAATGTAATGCTTTCAAAATCTACTAACTTGTACATTTTTAATACATTTAAAAGATACATAAAAAGCTCCTATACAAGTACTTTGTTTCGTATTTGCATTGTTGAATACAAAATCCATCGTCAGTGTTGAGACTGGGTCAGTGAGTTCTGCTCTACAGTGGGGGTCAGATGTGTGCTCTCCTCTGGGACGTGAGGCACGATGAGATTTGATCAGAGCCACATAAACACCGCTGTCATTTGTCAGGATCCAAACATTCTCAAACTAATCTGACGCTGAGGTTATTGGATAATCACGAAAACATAATTAAAGTACCACTCTCTGTTTCTGTGTGGATGTATTTGGATTATTGTTTACAGATGGAGGATATCTGGTGTTTCCCTGGTGTTGTGTGGTTAGTGTTTTGTGTCTGGTTTGCATTTTGTGATGGTATTGGTCAGAAGAGTAGGTAGACATTGCACGGATGAAAGAATGTTCAAAAATGTGGAACTAAAGTCTGACTAAGTCTAAAATATGGTATAAACTTGTTACATGCATAGTGACATATGTCAAGCCTTTGTTTTGTTGTAATGTTGATGATTATGGCTCACAGTCCATTTTCTAAATATGCTAATTCTCTGCCATGTTTTATTCATGGGTTTTTACAGCTGGGAGCCAATTATCAACCTTATAATAAAAAAAAAAAAAGGATTGATACTGTATGTCTCAAAACAAAACTAATAAGACTCATTACATGCAAAGTCAGTTGAATTACAGAAGTAAGTAGACATTTCCACAATACTCTAATTTAATGTGTTCCACCTGTACTCAATATTAGTAATAATGAAGTTTGATTGCTAAACTGTGGTAGTCGAGGATGTTCTGTTTATGTAAAATCCTATTTATAATTTGAATGAATGACAAATAATGAACTTAACTACAATAATTGTATATTTTATTTACTTTATTGATATAATGATAATCTGCTTGTAAAATCCCGGTCTCATCAGATCTGAGATTAAAGCGGTGCGGAATGTGAGACTGTCACGGAGAGACGCTGTAGTTCCAAAGTGTAATACTGTCTTTGTGTCCTTCGGCACAACAGCTCACTCACATCCTCTGTAATGTTTCTGGTGTGTGTGAATGATGGTCAGAGGGTCTGAGAGCTGCTACGGTGGCCAGAGGGTGCCATTATTACCAACTTCATGCTCCAGAAGACAGTGAAAGAAATCTCTAGTGCAGGCTGGTGGAGGATTCCCTGTGTGTGTGTGTGTGTGTGTGTGTGTGTGTGTACTAATCCTCACTGTTATTTCGGTCAGAGGACAGCCCCATGTCCAGATCCTCTGCATACTGAGGATGACTAGTCACTTCCCAAAGGCCAGAAGTCAACAGCCCAAACAGCTGGACAGGCTCTAGACGGGCCCCAGGCAGGTCATGACCTGTGTGGGGTTAAGACACGAGGAGGATTCCCATAAGACTGCTATAATTGCTTACTTTTAATTGTATAGCTTGTACACATGCATGATATACATTTAGATAGCTAGTTAACTTTTCTGAGGGTGTTTTGAAAAATCAATCCCAAATACTAATTGATGCTAGTCATTTATTTTACAGGCGCTAACAAAATGACTGAGTTGGACACAGCAGCTCGCACACACATACAGTATATATAATAGATATAAATCATATCAGTGGCCAGGTCGCGTGGCAGCACTGACAGTCCACCATGTTGGTTTCCCCTGATCGGTGATGTCACTGGGAGAGCTGTGGAGGTTGTCTGTGCTGTAAATTGTCCTTCTATGACACACGTTTATTTCTCATTTGTTTTATTTTTTTCAATTATTTTTTATTTTACCATGTGAAAAAAAAAAAAATCTCATTTGTTTGAAATGTTAAATTAAGCTGGTCGAGATGATGTTCAAGAGGCCAATAGTTATTTCAATTCTATTTATCTTCTCTATTTTTCTATTCTACAGTTTCCTTGTTTTTGTGTTGTTTACGATGGTTTTGAATTGAACGTGTAATAATTGGTGCTTGTGCTACATTGTCGTGGTGTAGGGTTCAGCAGGCGACCGCATTATTGTAAATTTAGAGCGGCTTAGGCAGAGACGAAGGCAAACATAGCCTCTGTAATGTCAATGACTGCAGTGCATCCTGGGAATGATTTTCATTCATCTTATTTTGGATTGGACCATGATAATCTTCTGGCGCGACGGAGGATGTGTTGTTTTACATTTCCTTTGTGGATACCCTTTTGTTATAGGAAAGAGCTCACACTGAAAGATTCTTTAGATGAGATAGAATAGCCTATATCCATCCTTCGGGGGAGATTTCAGTGTTGCAACGCAGCATACAGACCAGAATAAAATGATAAACAAGAGAACACAAACCACTGTAATAAAGAATACAATTTGATGTATTTTTGTATAGCCCTGAATAACAACAGCAGTCGTCTTGGAGGACTTAACAAACTTTACAGAGTTGTTGATTCCTCAACCAGAGATCAGAGAAATAGTTCAAACTGAGGAAATGCAATAATAACAAACACATAGAATTCATTGGTCCAAAGGGGGCTGTATGACCACTGTCCATAAATGTTTATAAATGTTAATAAATGTGTTGAATCTCTGTGCTCTTAGATATTAGCTGAAGTACTGACTCTAACACTATAACATTTGCACTTTGGAGAAAGTATAGTTAGAGGCACCTTGAAATAAGTATAGTATATGTATCTGTATGAAATCCACATGCAAATACATAAAGTGATTAGTGAATTGTCAGTGAAAAAATAGTGATAGCTTTTTTCACATTCTTGGACAGAGGAGATGGATTATCAAATACAATGTTGAGATCAGTGCTTCAGAGCTCCACACACAGACATGAATAAACTGGTCTACAAGCCCCGTTTCCACCACCCCTTCTTCCCCCTACTCTACTCGGCTCTAGTCTACCCCTATTTGCAGCGATTCCACTGGTTTAACTGGTATCAGGTACTTTTTAGTACTGTACCTGCTTGGCCCTGGTTCTATGCAGATCAAGCTGGTACTAAAATGTTCAAACTGACTGATTTGCTTGAGTCCTGCTGGAAGCCATGGTTTCCAAGGAATTTCCCTGGGGACCGGACCTAATATACAATGTTTTATCTCGGGCTTAATTTTTTTCATCAGAGCTGCCACACAATTTCCATATTTCAGACACGTTCAGAGTTAAAATGTAGTTTGAGTCATGTTCAGTACAGATCAACATGGTTTTTCATGTCATTGTAATCAAAATAATTTAGTTTGATGAATGGTTCCAGGCAGAGTTTGGACACAAATCAAGCAGCAGATTCTCTATCGTAGCCGTAGACTGGATATTAGGAGTGGACAAGCCAAGTGCTGTGTGTTGGCAGAATGTTGAAGAAGCAGATTTTAACATAAGCTTTTTATGGGTATTTGTTCTGAAGGGGTGACCTACAAGCTCTTGCAGAGGCCAATGGAAACTAACATGTTCCTAAGATTGTTGCAAGGGCAAGCTGGAGTTGAAGCCAAATAAAGGCATCTGATTGGTCAATCCTAATATAACTCATCTGTATATCGAAATAAAAATCCCAGGATCATAGACTGCTAATGTATGTGTGACACAAATGCTTTCTGAGCTAGAGGAATTTACTTCTCAAGTCAATAGAAATTAGTGCAAAACTTCGTCCATAAACACTTTCCTATTGGTCTTCATTGAGATTGGGGGAATGCGTTGTCCATCTATAAATGGTCTATGATTGTAGCTCAAACTTTGAATGGCTCTGTCTAAGTGGGTTTGTGTTTGCAGGCGGCCTGTGCTCCCTCAGCATCGACAAAGCTTTGCCTGAGGACGAGGGCCAGTACAAGTGTGTCGCGGAGAACGCCACGGGCAGAAGCGAGTGCTCCTGTATGGTGCTGGTGGTCGGTAAGTCACCACAACTCACATTTCTACCATTTACAGAATAGACGGAATAGAGGCTTAAATAAGAGTGAACCAGACATTTGGAGAACGCTTGTAGATTAGAGATCACGTTCTAAATCTCTTGATAAATGGTATTTTAGTTAAATGTTTCTCGAACGAATTGTAAATACCGGTATTTTGGAACAATTCCTTCTTGCAGGTGTTTGTCCCAGTTCTGTGGATGACAAATACTGTTTTAATTGTTATTTCATTGCAGTTCTTTAAAGCAGGGTTTACATTAGGGTGTTATTACGAATGAACAAACAAATTAAATACTGTCATGTGTTACTCCCAACACTGGCAATAAAACTCAAATTTTTCCATTAGACTATTTATTTTATTTTTGAATCATTTGTTTGAATAAGGGTTATGCAACAAACATGTCTTTATTCAAAGGAACAATTTAACTGTAATAGAATGAAGCATGAACAACATTTTCAATTGGAGTCACCTTTTATCTTAAATAAATGTTTTTTTTCATTCTGGCACAGACCAGTGTGATCTGTTTGTGTTGCGAGGATTCCTCTGGTCTCAGCTTTTTCCTGTATTTACACTCATTTCTAATTCTTTATTTATCAAAGCTGTTCCTGGAAGAGCCTCGTTAGCAGTGGAGCTTACAGGAATGATGGTCAAACACGAGCAAAACAACATGACTTTTTACATGAAAATAACAGTAAAAGCATTTGAGCCTTACAATTCATACAAAGCAAATGTATTTGTGAGAGGTTTGCAAAATGGGGTAAAACCAGACAACCCCAATATTGTCGTCTCTGGGATCTGGATAAAGGCTGTGGTTCTTTAAAGGAATCACCAACTCTGCTATAATTGTTTCCTTCTCATTTAAGATAAGTTTTATCCAACAAATGCAATTCTGTATTCTACATTCCCAGTTTCCCCACCAACATAACATCAGTGGATCTTTGAAATCTTTAGAATACACTAAGCTGACTCAGTTCCTCGGAGGGGAATCATTGATTAAAAACAATCATTTTGGGGAAAAAAGATATGATACACAAATAACTCAGCCTTTAAAACTGCGGTACTTCACAAGTTATAGATTTTGTTTACTCCACACAGGAAGAAATAATGAGAACAAATCATGTCATTTAGAAACCATAATTTTGCATACTTGTAAGACCAAACTGACCAGTCTGGCTTCTTTAAAAAGGATAATACTTTCACTTTATGCCTTAAGAGATATGAACTTGTTTAGGTTCAGAAATGTCATATTTCATAAAGCCCTTTCTAAACAACCAAGACCGCTCCACTTTGTAGTAAAACTCATACATGTCACTGCTTCACTGGAACAAACAGAAACATGAAGAACCGTGTTTAAGATTTATCCATGTTGTTAAATCTTCTCCTCTCTCCTCTCTTCTGCTGCCTCTGCACAGACCCGGCAGAGAACTCCCCGGCTGACAAGAAGTCCAAGAAGGCCACGCCGACTTCAGAGAGTGAGTTTCCAAAATATGCAGCTGCAGACTCTTTCCTTTTGTCCCAATAAGGCTGTGCGGGCTGGGATGGCTGGTTCCCACACACACACACACACATGCAGCAGAGAGAGGCAGCCGCGGGGCTATTTTCGAGTGCTTTGTGTATCATTGGAACCATCAGCGCGTATATCACTGTCAGGTTATTATTCCTACCTCTGGACGATAAGCCCACCACGTTTCCCATCGGGCCCTATAGGTCACTGCCTCTTTAAGAGACGGGGAGAAGATCATGTGGGTTATGGCTGTATCTTTGGTTTGTTCTGTCGAAAAATGAAAGAGGATCATAAGTAAGAAATGCTTTCAAGATGGGGTTTGAGTCTTGATTGTGGTGGAAATCTTTAGTTATTGTTGTTGAATGATTGGGGTTGTTTGGCTATGACTGAAACGGCCAAAGATATGATGTATGTTTTCAGTCACGATTGTAATGTATTTTGCAGTAAGTGAGCCCTGAGTGAGTCCTTTCAGAAACCTCTGAGAAATACTGTATGTATTGTACACTTCGTTCTATTTTGTGTATTTGTTTTTATATTTATATCAAAATCTTTATGCATAATTATTGTTTTGAACTATAAATGACATAACCCCCATCAAGATTCTGCATATCTGACCTAAACTTAAATTATGTGAAAAAGTCTATATGCCTTGAATCACTGAAATATTTAGTGATTAATACTAAATTGAGAGTTTAATCTGGTTTGAGTATTGGAGTAAAGCAGCTGCGCCCTGTATAAATGACCTGCGCTACAGGTTGGCCCCCTGGTCAATACTAAAACTAGTAGTAAGTAGTAGTAATGTTTATTTATATACCACCTTTTCACTCTAACCAGAGCCTCAAAGCGGTTTATTTTTGGGCATTTGTCTTTGGGCATTTGAATAAAGACAACATGGTCATTACTTGATGAATCTTCCATGCATTATTATTTGAACCAAATGCGATGGTCTGAATCGTAAAATCTGAGGTAGATCACGGCTCAATGGTTGCTGTAATAATAGATCTGGGGTTGCATAAAGTGTGGGCACCCCCTGTTTGAACCAACAGGTTGTGTTCATGTGACACACCAACATTAAATTCCAAGAA
>JAPMNZ010946003.1:0-10200 GCA_029875035.1 Pomatoschistus microps | reverse complement strand
AAGAAGCAGGTATAAAATCTACAACTTTAATATAATGAAGAAGCAACGATGAGGTATTTAACATATCTGCCTTTAGTATAATAAGAAGTAATGTGACACTTTTTTCTATAGTGTAGTTTGTGTTTCAAATGTTAAATACAACAAGACAAAAGAGACAAGCGTTAAATGGTCTTATTAGTGACTGATATTGCAGCTGTGGGGAGGAAAATAAATTGGGTTTAAATTTCCAAATCAACAGCATATTATGAGTTTTAGTAACATAACAGCAGCCAGTTGGTATCTATGTTGACACACTGTTGATGCGATTTAAGTTGCTAAAGTGAAAAAAAAAAAAAAATAAGTCACATTTTATTGNGTCCTCGTTCTTACCTGTCCACGTCCATGCTGCTGCTGTCCCTGCCGCTCCTGCTGCCCCCTTCTGCTCCTGCTGTTCCTGCTGCTGCTCCTGCTGCTGCCCCTGCAGCTGACTGTGTGCAACCTGCGTGACTGGACTTTCCAGTTTTGGTGGCGGGTTGTCTTTGAATGTGCTGGATCTGAATCCACACACAAACACATGTGACTGTTCAGTGACTGGTGTTGACACTGGTGTTAGCTCTGGGAACACACGGCTACATCCGAGTGGTGGAGCAACACCTGAGGATCCATGAACCGCCTGCTGATTGGCTTAAAGTTTGTTACGACGTTTCTAATTGGTTAAATCAGAACTAGAGGACATTCACAGATCAAAGGTTAGTAGTCGTTTCTCTTTAAAACAAAGAAATGCTTGAAAGAATGTACATTTCCACTTTGCACAGAATGCATTAATTTCATTGTTCTTTTTGTTTCTTTTCTTTTCCATGAGAGCCCTGCACTAGAGTTCCGATGTGTGTGTACCTTGTGTGCGTAAATGGCATCTTGTGGCACACACAGATTATTTGATAATTTCGGTTAATGTAATAAAACAGGATGGCGATTTTTGTAGAAGATGAGAGTGGACTCTCGAGGATGTTGCAGTCAGATTGAGATTGAGATTCATTCAATTTGCCATTTGCAGTAAAACCGCATAGGAATACGTCTGCAAATGTCCCCAGTGTGCAAAAGACAAGCACAGAAATAAAACAAGGTTATAAGTACAGAAATAAAACAAGGTTAAAAGTACAGAAAAAACAAACAAAGCAGGAAACAATTGTCACTGGATTATTCTAAGAGCTTGGTTTAAAACTCTGGATTTATATATATTTTTTAAAAACCTCCAGAACAGGCAGCTCACAGTTCACAGTCCTCTCTGCAGAGCGGAGCTTGTTTAGAGCTCCCTTTTGTATGACGAACACACGATGCTCTAGTAGACCAGCGGACCACTAGATGGCACTAGTATTCACTATGCAATTTCAAAAGTAGCTATAAAACTACTTTTGAAATTCAAATATCTCGGCTGAACAACTGTTATAAGTTCAAGAAGTATTCAAAAAGACCATGGTTTATTTATGCCTTTTGACATAATAGGGCCATTTAATGATGACTTGACATGAAAATCTTACATTTTGCTACTTTAAGTTTGGACATGAAAACACAGATACACAGTAATTCTTCACAGTTTGTGGACAATTGCTCACAGTTACTTGCAAACAATTTGTGAGCAACGGTTGAAAACAGAAATTCCTCAAATATGGATATTGCTCCCACTAATGTCTGCTGTTGTTGTGTCCTTGGGCAAGACACTCAACACCACATTGCCTGAAGTACCATTGATGTAGCAGCCATCTTCCTGTGGACTCACCACCTTCAGAGGATCAGCGAGGGACTGGGGCTATGATTGGCCTGATTGTCACTCCCCCCTACCCAGAAATGGACTAACAAAGGGGTAGAAAATGAATGAAAATGAATGAATTAATATTTCTTGTCTGCGCTCTCAGACAAACGTTCAAGCAGCACTTTAAGAGCAAGCCTACGAAAATACCAATGCTTCCAGAGTGGCTGATGTTGGAGCATAAGACATCCCACTTGGGAGTTATTCCTAGTGTGTGTTTTACTCTCTTACCTAATATACAATTATTCTCTACTTATTTTATAAATCCAGTTAAAGGCACATTCATTTTGCCATTTAGAAGGCAACTTAAGAAAACTGGGAGATTTGCTAACTATGAGAACTGGGGGATAGAGACTAGTCCCTGGATCTGGTATGTGCAAACACACCCACTAGTGTACATTTGCTTTACTGCTATGATTAGTTTAGGGTCAAGTGGCCAAACCTGTATTCACACTGTCTCAAATGAGCTGATGAGACAGTGTGAATAGGGTAGGTGGTTGATGTGTGACTCCAACCTACCCTACTGTGAAACCTCTCCAGAGCTGTCAGCTAAAACTATCTGCACTGACTTGATTCACCCTAACCCTTTCAAATGCATTCAATATTCCTATTCATATACTAAAACACTGTTTAATCATGTTGTACTTTTATGGTTTTCCATTATTGAATAGGATCTGCCCCATAGCAGCATGATATTAATATATATATTAATCTGAACCATAAATATTCTACCACATCATTTTGTTCTGAATAACTAATACATTGCATTTTATCCCAGTTCAAACAACACAAAGCAATCTTTAACTTTAAAAACTACCACTACTTCCTATTATATAACTTATTATTCCTAACAACATGGGAAAATACTTACTATTCACTGAAAGGCAATGACTGACTCAACCAGTTTCACTTGGGTGTATGCAATGCTCATAAAGGCAAGTTTTATGGGTGGAAAACGATTTGTTTGTATTCTAATAAAATTGTATCATTGTATTAAAAATATCACTGTTCCCAGTTGCTGCGGATCATTTATGGTGGTATGTCTCAATAAGATGTTTATTTGCTGCAGTCGTCTGCTGGCTGTTTGCATGTGTGTTCGAGTTTCTCAGATTACAACACGATAACCTTGGGCAAACAGGTTAGTCATCTTTTAGTTATCCATCTTATCTCTGCATACATACTGTGCCCATTTGACCTGTTTAACAGTGATCTATATTTAAACCTAAAGATCAATTGTATTGAATCTGCTATGATTATTTTCTATAGCAGGAATGGTGCATGTTCATTATATTTGTAAAATGTATACTAATACAAATCACTTTAGAAACCAACATTTGCTAATTGTTTATGGATATAATCTTCAATATTATCAAGAACCATTACTACTTTTTTATTTATGCCTTTTTGTATATAAAAACATCCATGGTCCAAAATCAGGTGGGCCACCTTGAAATAAAACTAATTTTTGTACCATTGCCTCAACCTGTATTTTGAGAAACATGAAAACAGTTTTGCTCCTTCTCAGGAAATCTTCTGGTTTTCAAAATACATATTAATACTATAGTAAAGACTGGATGGTCGGGGTTATGTACATTTGAATGTTCAACATATCGGAATAACTGTATATGATTGATCAGCACGTAAAATATAATATATATTGATACTCCAGCTTTAATAATGTATCTTAATAATGTATTTCCTGCCTCACTTATTGACTCATGTTTGCTTGATGAAGGCCTAACCCCGAAACCTCGCACTTAAAATAAATACTTTTTAATTTGCAAGTAAGACGGTGTGCGGGATTCTTTCTCTCTATGCCTGACTTATTGAAATACTAACTTCATCCATGATTCAGATGGATGTGATGACTAAAACTACACTTCCCATGAGTCCACAACACATGGTTGTCCTGGTTACCGTTGACGTCACGCGGTTCTCTCTCATAGATGTGCCTCGAGCTCTGCCTGTACAATAGGCGTGTGTAGGTCGTCGCTTGAACCGGTGCGATCAGAGGAAAACCCCGTGGACTGCACTCCAACGACCCTCTACTCAGGAAGACGACATTTCCGCCATCTATGTAAGTTATAAGACCAAAATGTACGCAATAAAATCCCTCTGAACAGCGTAGCATCGAGTATGGCAGAGGAGACCGCGGTGAAGCGTAGGGTCGGGATAAAGTGTCACAATCGGTTTGGGTGGACAAGCATGAAGGCGTGTCCGCTCACTACCATCAAAAACGGCGAAACCCGAATAATTGAATCAACGTAACTTGCTTTGAATGTTAAGATTTGGCTCATAGAGGCCTGGTAAGACTTTTACCTCGTGGTTGAACAGAATTACAACCACATAGCATTAGCCATATTCACGAAGTGGGAACTACCTCTAGCCATTCTATTTTATTACAGCGGCTACAAAATGGCATTCCTGGAGTCACGGGAATGCTCTGGCGTCGTACTTTTCTATTAAGACGTAGTCCCTTTTTGTATAAAACGATATATATCAATCTGTGTACAGTAGGGCCTAACCTTGAATTATTGTAAAGAAGCCTTACGGAAGTTTGGTTACAGGTAGGGCTCTGGGTGTGGTGTCAGCTCGTACTAAACATGCCTTTCTTCAGTTCATACGTTTTTGCTCTTTCCTGCCTCTGTAATAATTCCCTTTACCTTTTTACATTGTGAAGTTTACAATTACTTGGAGTAAAGGAAGTACCAAATGTCAAGCCTAGCCCATGGTGTGGCCTGGACGTTTTGATCTTTTTTTTTTACTTACGTAAAATAACGTTGGCAAACCTAATATGTTTATAAACAAAACTAAAGCTGCAGTACCTGACTGTGTTATTTTATGGCGTCGTTTGTCCCAACATAAGTCTTGTTTAAGTAACATTTTGTGAACAAATCAGAGCACAACATGGTGTTTTTAACGTATTAACTAGGAATGTTTCCCCCTTTTTTGAAAAGTGGAAAGGATTTTATTTAGCTTGAAAATCTGATTGAATTATGTCACATTGGTCAAAAATACATGCATGTAAGAACAAGTGATCAAACTAAAGAGTCTGAGAGCTCAGAGCTGATGGATTTGATAATTTATTTTAGTTGCTTTGTTGTTGTTTATCTCGGATCAAATCTTTAACCAAACAGATGGAAATAGCCTGCAACATATTACAACAACAGCAGGATATTATATAATTAACGCATTTCTATTCAGTAAAAACAAAAATGGTAATGATGATGGTATTATTTTACTAATTTCTCATCTATATATGATGTGTCTTAAGGTACTCATTTTCTATCCTGTCAGATCTCCGAAGCGGGGTACGATGACCTGGTTCGATTTTTGCACCAAACTTTTTTTCCATATCTTTTTAAATTAATAAATTTTGTTTTAAATATATCATGTATTTTGCATATCATGTATCAATACAATGAAACCAGAAATACTTGTTTTATTATATGTATATATTATATTTTAGATAATTTTTTTGATTAGTATCATGCAATTCCAAACACATGATGTATAATAATGGAGCCTTGTTGTGTGTGCAAAGGCTTTGCTCCATCTCTTATCTCTCTTTGACTCGGATCTAAGGTTCTTCTACAAATGTGTGAAAGAGCAAAAGACTAAGAGTGCCACAAAACTTTGGGCTGATGAACGTGAAAGGGTAGAGCTCCTGCCTGCCTCGCTGTCTAATGCGCAAGGTTAACTAGTGGCTGTGTGTATAATCAAAAGCACAGGAAGATGGACTACTGCATTGTGTCTTCTGATTTGGGCATTCATTATTGAATTAAATAAATACAATTTGGGCATCTAATAATTGGACAGTTGTTTGGAGTCATGTGGATATACAAAGACACTTTCAAAATAAAACATCTCTAAAACAGAGATCAAGAGATTTTAAGGTCAAAATGGAGAGTGGCCTTAACGGATGCAGAATCAGAAGTTTTTGCTTTTCAGTTTAAGTGAATGGGAGCCAAAGCGAGTTAGAGCAAAGCTTCATCCATTTCCCTGTTGCTTCATAGAGCTAGCAACTTGGCACCATCCATTCATATACACCCAGTGGCACTGTGGGGGTTCTGCCAGTTTATCCCAGGGCAGCTGTGACTACTGGCTACACTAGTAGTGTACCACCACCATGTAGGAAGTGAATGCATAATTAGATTAGCTTTATTAATCTCACAACAGGAATGAAGGCTTGTAACGTTTAATTACAACTTTTTAACAACACATTTCTGACAATTTATGTTCACTGCTCTACAAACTCCGACACACATCTGCTGAGGCTGCAACAATTATTGATCATGAAAACCATGTTTAGTATTTTACTAGTTACAATGTTTCAACAATTGAAAGATTCATTTTGTGTCCCTTTTAGATCAACCATGTGTGACAATATTTTCATGGCCAGGCTGGCAGAGCAGACCGAGCGCTACGATGACATGGCCAAGATCATGAAAGAATACACACAAACAAAAACTAAACTGGACATTGAAGAGCGTAACCTGTTTTCAGTAGCTTACAAAAATGTGGTGGGCGCCCGTCGTTCATCATGGCGAGTGATCTCCAGTGAGGATAGCAAAGAAGTTCCTGAAAAGAACAAAACAATAATCAAAGACTACAAGGACAACATTGAAAAGGAGTTGAAGACCATTTGCCAAGAAGTCTTGGTGAGACTCATTACCAAATAATTTAATGGTTTCAATCATAATCATGATACAGAAACTCATAACTTAAGGATAAACGTAATCATTCTTCTTTGTCATTGTGCAGGATCTCTTGGATAAAACCTTGATTCCTAGTGATGATATTGCTGAAAGCAAAGTGTTTTATCATAAAATGAAGGGCGACTACCACCGGTACCTGGCTGAAGTGGCCCCACCAGACGATGTTGAAAGTAAGGTCCTATTTTTTTTAACAACTTAAGTTTTAAGGAAGTCAAATCTGTATTGTCCTTAAAGTATATTTTGAAAAAATGGAGGTGTCTTTCATAAACAAAGACTTGCAATCTGTATGTACATTTATAGTGTGTAGCCGGATTTCTTCATGTCTGATGAAGGGTAGTTTTTGCCCAAAACGTCACATCTTGTGGTGCTAATAAAATAATCCCTTGGGAGTCATCAATTTTTTCATCTATTTTCCACTTTTTGCACGCTAAACAGATTTGGATGTGCGCGTCAACCTCGCTCTTGTTCCTCTAAGTATATTTTCCCAGAAAAAGTCCTGCATGCACACTAACGATATTCTACACTATTTGGATTATAAACTTGCTAATTATTATTGAGTTCTAACTTTAGTTTGCACTGTGTTGTTGTAATATATATTCTAAAATTGCACTGTTGCATTATTTCCAGACAGAACAAACTCAGAAGAAGCTTACAAAGCGGCCTATGATATCTCTGAAAAGGATCTGACTTCTACACACCCCATCCGTCTTGGTTTGGCACTGAATTACTCAGTTTTCCAATATGAGATCTGCAACAATAAGGAAGGTGCTTGCTTTTTGGCTAAGAAGGTAGGATTTCTTTGATATTTGGGACCTAGCCGCCAATGCCTCTTATGTCTTATTTACCAATGTTCATTGTACTTCACAGGCATTCGATGATGCCATCGCAGAACTTGACAGTCTTCAAGAAGACAATTACAAGGACAGCACCCTCATCATGCAGCTCCTGAGAGACAATTTGACAGTAAGTGGGCTTTATTTCGATTTTTTTTTTAAAAAGAAGAGAGCATACACATCAAATGTAATTGTTAATTTTGCCATTATGGGGCTCACTGGGTATCAATTGGTGCCCTAAAGTTGGCGCATAAATGTCAGTGATAAAAGGGTTCAGTGTTTCCATTTTCTGATACTTCTGGTCACCTGAATTAATTAGGTATGCCTCCATTTACAAAATCAAAAGCTAAATCTCAATTAATATGCATTATACTGATAGTTATTTTAATTGAAATCTTCGTTTTTCAGCTGTGGACTGCTGAAAACGAGGCCGAAGATGGAGATGAGTGATACTTTGGTTTTCAGTAGTCTGCCTGCCTTTCAACATTCCAGCTCATTTTCACGGGATCCATGGAGACTATTTGGTTGTCATCCTCCTTCCAATCCTCCCCCTGTTTTACTGTTCCAACCCTGTAGTCCTTATGTCATTTTTAAAGTATGCTTAAAGAAAGGCTGTAATAAGTGTATTTGCGTGCTGGGAGTTTTTCACTGTCACTGCAATGGCTTGGACTCATTGTTCATGTCATATATGTAGTTGCTTATCCTCAGCTGGCAAAGTTGTCACACTTTTGGATGTATTTGAGGACTTAATTGCAATGTTTGTCTTGGGATGCATATTTATAATACATTGCCTACATTTTTTTTTCTACTTGAGAAATGGGTGCAGGCGACACATGAGCAATTATTGAAGACCAAGGGTGTAAGGCAAGATTGAGTCCACATGGATACATTCTATTTACCTCCTTTTGTGGAGAGCTGCATCTGTATTTTTGTGCTTAAATTAGCAATTAAAATTTTGAATAATTACAATGATGGTAGATATTACCCTCTTGTTATATTGTATTAGCACATACTCAATTCTTTAGATATCTTTTTAAAAATTTGTTGTTAGAGCTCCCCTTCCTTTCAATACTTGCCTTGACTATGTTGGTGAAAAGTAGGCCCACGTCTTTATTAAACTTGTAAGGAGTTGTCTATCTGGTTCAATTTGATGTTTTATTAACAATTGAAAACAAGACACTGAAGCATGTTTTTGGGGAAGTGTTTCATTTACTGAGAATAAAACCATTTGTAAAAGTCAGAAATCCTTGTTTGATTATTTCATGATATACATTAATCTATAAACTTCTATTTATAAAATAATGAAACTTATAGATCCCTACATCCAGAACAAAAACAAGAAAACCACAACATGAACACTCGTTATCTGATCAAGGCCCTGTTCCACAAGTTGATCTCCCATTCGTGAAACTGAAATTTGACTAGACGTGTGTCAAAGTAGAAGTTTAGTTCGGTCCCAAAAACCAAATTATGTACACAGAACATTTCAAACAAATTATGAAAACAAAATCAAAACCATTGCAAAAAAGGGGCATCTTCATGAAAATAAAGACCCCGATACAAAGTAATCATGACATTGATGGTTACTGCATGGTTATTATGCAACAATATTTTCTTCTCGCGAGACATGGGGGAACAACGCCGAGACTTGAGCGTAGTTTGGAAGCAGCTACGGCCGACCTTCCTTTCGCTACCGTGATCCGTCTGCGCTGGGTGTGCTCCGGAGCTAGTCTCGGCACACATTTTATTATTATGAAACAAACCAAAAGCTAGACGCAGACATATTTTTATAAGAAAAAAACAAAAAAAAATCGGTGAAGCAGGATTTCATTTGCAAACTCAAGCAACGCAAAGAAGACATCGCCTTTGAAAACGGAATAGATCAGAGTGTTAGCCACTAAGAGTTAGCCTCATTGTTGAAGCGTGGGTGATAAGTTTGTCTCGTGAAATAGCTCAAATTTGATGTAAACGGAGAAGATTTTGTTTGCCATTCCACGTATACATTGAACTAAGTTGTTACGTATACGCTTTACAACAATTTTCGATTCAGAGCTTATTTTATCTTGCAGCCGCTCCTAAACGGGCCTTACGTTGATACCTGAAGCTAACTAAGTTAGCTCCTCACGTTGCTAATTGACAGCGTTGTATCGTCGAAGGAATTCCCGCACTACTCGTTTAATTGTTCAGTCATACAAATTTAAACAACACGCCTAAATCATGAATCCCAGCGCGCCCAGTTACCCCATGGCCTCTTTGTACGTGGGGGACCTGCATGCAGACGTGACAGAAGCCATGCTGTATGAGAAGTTCAGCCCTGCCGGTCCGATCCTCTCCATCCGGGTGTGCAGAGACATGATCACTCGCCGCTCCCTCGGATATGCCTACGTAAACTTCCAGCAGCCTGCGGACGGTAGGTCAAGCTGTTACTTTGCAGTTGGTTTAGCCTGGACGTTCTAATCTAGGTATAACCAAAATATGTTGGAGTAACCTTCTGTAATTTTCCCTTTCTACTGGTTTAATAAAGTAATTGAAATACGTATCTAATCTGTTGTTGCCAGTGTCTTGTGTACATGTACAGCTCACACATGTAGCTGCTCCACTGGCTCTGACACCTGAGTCAGCTGTTTATGTAGTGACCTTACCGCCCGGATGTCACCAAAGAAACTGGCAACCCAAATGAGACTAACTTTACATCTTGTCCGTTGTGTTTGTTCTTAGGAATAAATTCTATACAATACCCTATACTTACCCCATGTTGTATGATTCATGCATCTGTTTATAATAATAATAATAATGCATCGGTTTTATATAGCGCTTTTCTGGACACTCAAAGACGCTTCACATGTGTCATGATTCATTCACT
>JAPMNZ010945998.1:0-23576 GCA_029875035.1 Pomatoschistus microps | reverse complement strand
TCAAGATTAAATGCGTCATTTTATTTGTAACGCGCTAATTTTCTGGCGTTAATTGATTGTGATTAACGCACTAAAGTCCCGGCCCTAGTTATTAGTATTTCCATTTAGGTCCCATTTTGCTGTCTTTAAAGACCTCATTTAAACATATTTTGACCGTGGCTAAAATTGCATGTCCTTCACGTGAACTTTTCTTGAACATTGGGAGAGGGGCAGAGTTTAACAGACTAATGGTAATGCATGTTTTGAATTGCGTTCTTTGGAAAGCTGATGGCCATGTAGGAAGACAAATGGCTTCTTACTGTAAAGAAGGATAAAATATTCCTCCTTCTTACCACATAATTAAGAATATGTAGTTCAAATACTTTGAGTTTCTGTGCTCAGTTACCTTTTCCTTCATCTGTCTTTTCCTGCCCTATGTTTCAGTTGTAGCATTTACCAGAGCACATAAATGCACTCTGTGGTCGTCCTGTGGTTGGTGCCTGTGGATTCTATTAACTGCATTAGGAACCTAATTTACTACTTTTAAATTAAGAACTTGCATCTGTTTCTTTTGACTGTCTTTTTTTTTTCACTGAGCCTTTACTCTCTAACTTTCTCTTTTCCTCTCAGAGACCTGAGCAACAACCAGATTTCAGAGATTGCTCCTGATGCCTTCCAGGGCCTGCGATCGCTCAATTCTCTGTGAGTAGTTGCAGAGTTTGTGTACTCAGGAATTTTTTGGGTTGAAGACTTTATGTAAATGACTTTATATTGTGAATTGCCAGTGTTTTATATGGAAATAAAATCACGGACCTGCCCAAGGGGGTGTTTGACGGCCTGTATGCCCTGCAGCTGCTGTAAGTAGAACACTCACTTTGTGCTGATACTCTGCAGACCGCATACCTACAAACCCTCACACCCACTCACTGTACGAACCATAACCTCCAGATAAACTTCGTACCTGTATACAGTAAAAGAATGCATAATGAATGAGTGTTTAAAGGAACCGTGACAGGTGCCTCCTTCCTCTGCCCTACTCCTCTTCCTCTTACCTGTTTTTCTTCCCAGATTGCTGAATGCCAATAAGATTCACTGTGTACGCTCCAACACCTTCCAGGATCTGCAGAATCTCTCACTGCTGTCGTTGTACGACAACAAGATTCAAAGCCTTGCCAAGGGCACCTTCACTTCACTACGAGCAATTCAAACACTGTGAGTCTGCAGACAGATCAAACATTTACTGTTACACTTGTGTCAGATTGTCAATCCAGCTGCATTCAAATTTAGAATCACAACAAAACAGTACACAACAACATTCTGATACTAACTACTCATACATGTATTTAAATATAAAACAGCAGTACATATCAGTGAATAGAGAGAACTGAACAATTGTGTGTATCTCCAAACTTTGCATGAAGTAAACTGTATGTATCCTGATATTTCAGTCATACACTGAAACACACTATGGGCCACGTGGTATAAGCCGAGGGGCAAACAAGCAGCATTGTATCTTTGCTATACACATGCTCTGTACAAATGTAACACATGTATTAATGCATGTTGTTATTGAATACTTGGCAATAAACAAACAGGAGAAAAGAAAAAAAAAAGGTTGAATGTTTTTCAGATTCCTTGCATTCAAACATAGATAGATAATTTATGAATTATTGTGGCTTTATTTGATTTGTTTGTTTGTCAATTATTTGTTTTATTTGCAGGTGAAAATTAGTATATCGTTCAAAATTCTTTTTACTTCAGTTACAATGTGGACTAATGTATGACAGACTCATCACATGCAAAGTGAGAAATATCAAGCCTGTGTTTGTGATCATGTTGATAATTGGCTTTTAAAAACTGCTTGTACTGACTTTAGGCCCTAATAGATACATTATTGATCCCTGCAGGAGAAATTCAGGTGTAGCAGAAGAAAAACATCCATCCATCCATACAAAACAAATACATAGATAATTCTAAAAATGCATGTAATGGGTCTATATCATATTTTGGTTTCACATTAAATGTTCAATTACAGAAATAGTTGAACTTTTGAACAATATTCTAATGTTACAAGTTTCAGCTGTAGATGATACAACAAACTGTAGCGCAGTATAGAGAGAGTGTGTATGGGTGATAGCACTGTGGCCAGCAAGATCCTTACTAAAACAAATGTAAAACATGTTTTCTACCTTTTCTGTAGCCACCTGGCCCAAAACCCCTTTATTTGTGACTGTAACCTGAAGTGGCTTGCTGACTACCTTCGCACAAACCCAATTGAGACAAGTGGAGCCCGCTGTGCCAGCCCACGCCGCCTGGCTAACAAGCGTATTGGACAAATTAAGAGCAAAAAGTTCCGCTGCTCAGGTAGGCCGCCGCTGTCTATCCCGACCTCACACTCTTGCTGTTGTTTACTGGATTTCCTTCTTCATTGAGTGGTTTTGGCATTTGCTTTCTGTATCTTCCTGGTCGTATTTGCTTAATAACAATGAACAGTATTTTAATTTCTATTTACTGTAGATTATTATACCACCATACTCTACATGAGCTTCTTGGAACGTCTTGATTTCTGCATGTGCCTTTGGCCGTTGCCAACCTCTGCCTTCTCTCCGCCTCTTTCTTTGAGTTGACTGCACTACAATTCCAGTTTTTCATTCATTTATTCTTGCCACCAAACATCTCTTGTGTACTCTGGATTTTGCATATGTCATATATATTCTCTATATATGACTTTAAAGCATAGCAACATTGCTGCTATGCCATGGTCACTGACATCCACCCCTCTTTTTTTCTCCATCACAGCCAAAGAGCAGTACACAATTCCTGGTAAGTGGCTTACAAGCATCTTCCAAACCTCCACAAGTTATTATATTAACTATAAAATAAAACATGCTTGCATCAGGTAAAACGTATCTTTACTTTTGACATGGAACCAAAAATCACTGTATTTTAAGAGACAAGCAATTTCTTACTTAGAATGAGTAAAACACATGCGACTTCCCTTGAAATATAAAAAATATAAAAAAAGAATGGGCTAAAATTGAAGTCTCGAGATGTACCAAGCTGTTAGAGACATAACCTCAATATTTCATCTGTGATTGAAGCACAGGGGTTCCATAAAGCACTGACTACTTTAATGCCACACTTTTCAGTCATGTATATTTTTTTACTTCACATCACAATTATAACATATACAATTCATGCAGATTTCCGTAGTGCATAATAATGAAGGCGCTGCAGGCGATGATGAGTCATCGTCCACCTCTGAGAGGAAAACCCTTTTTTACTGTTTATTACAAAGACTCTAATACACTTTCTCTCTGGTAGAAAATACATGTTCATGATGATTACAAATCGAAACAAAATTAAGTGTAATTACTAATGGTGCTCTAAAATATCCTTTTGGTGATTATTGCGATATATAATCATGTGATTCACATATTGATGGACATTAATCTTGGGCCAAAATGTCTTACTTGCCATGCACTTACCCTCCCGCTCACTAGTGAGACACTATGCAAACACTATGCAAACACTAGCATCTTACAAGAATGTTTTCATTATTCATTTTTTCCATATTCATACAAAATAATCACATTAATTGTCTTTTAGTCTAGCATCAGGATATATCGCATCATATCCTATCATGACCTATGTATACCTAACCCTAACCCTAACCCTATTGACAGATACAAGGCAAAGCTCACCCCTAGCATGTACAGCATTAGCTGTCCCATTCAAAACAAAATACATTATTTTCATTAATAAACATTTAACATTATTTACAACAAAACTTATATTTGATGATTGCCACATATTTAAAAAATGTCTGAACTCTGTAATACTAATAGAATAAATCAGTAAAAAGACCAAAGATGATTTCAATGAATTAGAAATGACTGGATTTCATGAAATACATAATCTAATGTTGAGCTGTGGTTCAGGATATTGATGATGAACTTGTGTTCCAGTCATTATTAAACCTTGCTCATCTCTAGTTGTACTCTGTGATGTAGTCACAGAGATAATACACACAAGCCACTCCCAAAGCTGTTTCATTATTGAGAAGCAATGATGTAACTGGGAACACAATTTTCACCATGCGACATCTATTCATAGACAGGAGAGTTGTGCCCCAGTCTAACCTTCTCTACCCAGGCCAGAGTCCTCTTCTTCAATCAACCTCTGTCGCTCTACTCCACATTTCATCCTCTAACTTTATTTTCTCTCTCTCTCTGAGGTGCATCAGCGAAGACGGCTGTCTAAATCCTCTTCACTTTTCTTCTCTCACTGTCTCTGCACTGTTCTTTACAGGCCAGTGCTCCCACTAGTCTAAAATAAGTTGCCTCAAACATTTGAGCTCAGGGAAAGTCTTCAGGGATCTGAGGGTTAAAGATTTCTGGATGCGGTCAAAGGAGGACATTTGGTCAGCTTTTAGGGACAGTGCTGCGTGACTGAAGCACGTAAAGGTAAAGGTCTATAAAGTGTATTTATGACATGTTCAAGGAGCTGAGGACACCCGTCTGAACAACGCCTGTAACAGCGATCCAGTTTGCCCAGCCAAGTGTCGCTGTGAGTCCAATGTAGTCGACTGTTCCAACCTGAAGCTCACCAAGATCCCGGAGCACATCCCCACATCCACTGCTGAGCTGTAAGGCCTTATACAGAGACCAAAAAGTTCATTGTTGATTTTTACAATAACTGATTTATGCCAATGATTTTACTAATTTGTTCTCTAGTCGACTCAACAATAATGAGATCACTCTCTTGGAAGCAACTGGAGTATTCAAAAACCTTTCCCAGCTGAAGAAAATGTGAGTTTAACAATGGAAATCCCAATTGATAAGTGTATATTCATTGTGTTTATCACCTTAATAGAAACCTCAGCAACAACAAAATTACAGAGGTTGAAGATGGTGCTTTTGAAGGAGCATCCTCTGTCAATGAGCTGCATCTAACGGCCAATCAGATAGACTCTGTTCGTAGTGGGATGTTCCAAGGTCTCGAGGGTCTGCGTATGCTGTAGGTGCAAAAAAAATGTTATCTGTAATTACATATGGAACCTCAATGAAAATGCATATTCTTTTTCACGTTAGAATGCTGAGGAACAATAAGATCAGCTGTGTGCACAATGACAGCTTCACTGGATTGCACAATGTCCGTCTGCTGTCTCTGTACGACAACCAGCTCACCACCATCACTCCCGGGGCCTTTGACACGCTGCAGACATTGTCCACACTGTAAGATGTGACCACAAAAAACTTCTTTGTCATTTCAACAACATTTCACTCACACTTTGTTCCTTTTTACAGTAACCTTTTGGCTAACTCATTCAACTGCGACTGCCGCCTAGCCTGGCTCGGCGATTGGCTCAGAAGCAGGAAAATAGTGACTGGCAACCCTCGTTGCCAGCGTCCAGCCTTCCTTAAAGAGATCCCACTGCAGGATGTAGCACTGCCAGATTTCCGTTGCGAAGAGGGTCAGTAGAGGAAGCACATTCTCACCTTACGTTAAGAATAACAAAGATTTACCGTCCTGGTGGAGATTGTTATCCTTGCAAAAGCTTTGAATGACCTCTGATTACTGATAAACACCTTCACATTGACTCCTCTCCACAAAGATCATCCTGAGTAATGACTACTCTTGTGATTCTCTATTGTTTACTGAATAGATTGCCAGTCAGCGCTTCCTAAGCTTCACGTCGATAGTGGGCTGTGGCTATTGATCTGTTTGGCTTATTGACCATTCAGCCTATGTGCCCTGAATGAATATTGTTAACTGGACCTCAGGGCTCTCCCTTGATCAATATTGTATGGAAGTAGTTTCTCAACTTTTTGTTTGTTTTTGTTTTCTGAACTGTGTTCAGGCCAAGAGGAGTTGAGCTGTGTGCCTCGACCACAGTGTCCCAGCGAGTGCAGTTGTGTGGAGACAGTTGTTCGCTGCAGTAACAAGCACCTCCAGACTCTTCCCAAAGGCATTCCCAGAAATGTGACAGAACTGTGAGTAGTTAACATTTTATGTCTTCCCCTGGTGTGTCTTAATAATACAAAGAATTAAATTAAGTTTAAGTTTGAGGGCGGTGCTGAAAGCAATAGGGATGAAATATTGCAAATTGGTCTCCAAGTCAATTAGTGAAAACATTGTTTAAAGATGGTGTTTTCATTATGTGAGGGAAAGGGAACAAGTCCATAAAGCCTGCAGTTCCTCTTCCAGACATGTGCCCTGGGGATTATCACTGATGTCACTCTTACGGTGAGAGCCAGGGCCCTTCTATTTGTGCATATTTGTGTGGGGGCCAAAAGCTGTCCAGGAGCACAGGGAGTGAGATATAATGAGCAGTGTTCAATGGAAAGAGCAGGGAGCAGAGTCGGTCCAATACTTTCCGTCTACACACCCATGCTGCGTGAGCCTCAGGCCTGTCATTGTAGCAGCAGGTATGACCAGGTGTGCTCCTCTGTCCAGAGCTTTCATCTCGTCTTCTGCTGTCGGCTAGCCCGTTATTATCTTGTGTCACCGTCTGCATCATCATTACCTATCATTAACTTAAACTCAATTCCCTGACAGCTCTTCCCACTCACCCGACAAAGCAATAGTCAGTGAAAGTTCAGCAGCTGCTAGCACAATGTCTTTGCACTGACAAAATGTATATATAAACAAACCTGGAAACTTGTTGCTTTAATCATTCTAATCATTTGGGGGTTGGAGGAGTAAGGGGTAACGGCGTGCATCGAGAGCACTGCTGCGGAGAACTGTGATAGCAGACTCTGCTTCAGACTCTGCTTCAGACTCTGCTTCACACTCTGCTTCAGCCTCTGCTTCACACTCTGCTTCAGACTTTGCTTCACACTCTGCTTCAGCCTCTGCTTCAGCCTCTGCTTCACACTCTGCTTCACACTCTGCTTCACACTCTGCTTCACACTCTGCTTCAGCCTCTGCTTCACACTCTGCTTCACACTCTGCTTCAGCCTCTGCTTCACACTCTGCTTCACACTCTGCTTCACACTCTGCTTCACACTCTGCTTCACACTCTGCTTCAGCCTCTGCTTCACACTCTGCTTCAGCCTCTGCTTCAGCCTCTTCTTCAGACTCTGCTTCAGACTCTGCTTCAGCCTCTGCTTCACACTCTGCTTCACACTCTGCTTCAGGATCCGCTCCCTTCCTGTGCGGAAATGACATACAGTGACGTTTGCCTTAGATATTCCAAATTTTGTCACAGAATAAAGTAGTTCATCCTCGGGCCGGTCAGTTTTATGATTGGCCAAAATCTGAAACAAGTTTGCAATAAGACTCTTGAGTTTGCTGGTCCATGTAAAAGTAAAGCCCAAAGACTATATATTTTTTGTTTTGTTTGGTTGTGTTATAGATTATCATGTACTGATTTGCACTATCAATATTCTTCTCCTGTGCTTCTAGCTATTTGGATGGAAACCAATTTAGTATTGTGCCAAAGGATCTGTCTACATTTAAGTTTCTTCAGCTGGTGTAAGTGTTTTGAAGTATTTCTTCCTGTTAGATAAATATGTGAAGCTAATCGTTTGACTCCTCAGGGACTTGAGCAACAACAAGATAAACTCTCTGACCAACTCGTCCTTTGCCAACATGAGCCAGCTCACCACACTGTGAGGCCTACTGAGTTATTCTTGCAGTCACAGTAGAATGCAAACAATTTAATTATATTCTGTATTTATTTTTACACCACAGAATCCTGAGTTACAATTCCCTCCGCTGTATCCCGAGAATGGCTTTCAGTGGGCTGCACTCCCTTCGGCTGCTGTGAGTTGTTTTCTTTCTTCTACAGTGAAATATTTACTTAATGCAATATTGAAGTCGTCTGTGCACCTTGTTTTTATATCAGCTCATTTTAGTCTTTTGAGCTCTAGAGTCCTGGTTGGAATATTGATGTTATTTTTAACATGCTGTTCTAAAACAAGATGACATACAAAGCAAGAGTGTTGAATATTTATGCCTAGACATCAGACACCACACTTGTTGGAAATCTTTGATTGGCTCCAGGAGCTTGAAGTGTAGTCTAAACAGTTATGACAGCTGAAGAACACATCCACAACCTCTGCCCTATTTTCTGTTTTGGAGACAAAAACAGGCTGTAGTCCTATTCCAGTACACCAGTCCTGCCACCCACTGTGTTTCTTCAGGAAGTGGATTATTTTGTTCACTGAGAAGCAAGATGCATTGTTTTGCAGATAATCGAATCCAAACTATCATTTGATATGCACTGAATAGTAGGGTTTTTTTTAGGATCATTTGCTGCAAAGCAAACAACAGTCTCACTCAATTGCATTTGACATTCATTCCTATGTGTCATGAGCTCAGTGGCCATTAGCACGTGTGTGGGAGTAGAATTATCAGTCATCCATGTGGGCTCATAGGAGGCACACTTTTTTACTGCAGACAACAAAGCTCCAACAAAGCCTCTGTTTTACAGCAGGATTCAAATAAAGTCTGTGATCATTACGAGACACAAAGCGCGAGAAGCCTTTTAGCATGAAATAAGAGTGTAGCTCGTCGTCATTAGTTGATGTTGCCTCGCTGATGCCAGGCCGTGCAGCTTTGATCCCTAATGAAGCAACGTCCGTAACTTACGTCTGCTCTTAGTCACTCACGCCACCTTTCAGACGCCATGTGAGGCCTCCCCCACCTCACACATGCCACACAGCCTAAGACCTATATAAAAGTACGTCTAGGCTACCTAATTGTCTCACTTTACAAAAGTCCAAAGAAAACTGAAACTTTGATGTCTTAACTGCAGTTCTCATCAGTCATATATCCTTTTAAGCACCACTATTCCATGTTCACTGCTGTATTGCTATAACTTTGTAATATTATATTAAGATTGAAAGTTCAGAAATGGAAACTTCACACAAACCACAACAAACCACTATTGTTGGTTGAAAGTGAGTTTGTTTAATATATAGTTTTTATAAAGCTACACCTTTGGCTTTACACAGCTGTAAAACCGAGAGGAATCATTAACACTGAAAGCTTCAAACGTCCGCGGTCTGCACTGGCGCTGGCTGTGGCAGGGTTTTGTACGTCTGTGATGCTTGTGGTTTCAACAGAAGGATTAATAAACTGCTAATTGGCCTGGTGGGTATTAGGTGTGAAGTTGAGAAACTGTAATAATAGAGCTATCATATGAAAGCTATATTAAAACAATGTTTATGCTTTTGTTATTTATTTGTTTTAGTGTACTAGTAATATTTTATTATAGGTGCCTAACATTGTATTGGGCATAGATAACAGTTATAGTTGCTACTACTGTATTTTACATGATTGCTCCTTTCCAACTCGACCTCAGTATAAGTAAAATCTTGGTGATTTTGCAATGTCTTCATGTATTTGTTAATCTTAGTTTACAAAGACTTCACTGGTATATATCTTGTGGCAATGTGATATTTTGTTCTGAAATCAGTTTTTACTCTGCCAGGTCTCTTCATGGCAACGACATCTCTGAACTACCAGAGGGAATCTTCAATGATGTGGGCTCTCTTTCCCACTTGTGAGTAAACAAATGCATGTTTGAAAAGTTGGTAATATTATAACATCTTACTTGTTCATCTCAGTAACTACGGTACTTATCAATAATATATGACAATATTAGAGTCTGGATGTACACATGGCAGTTGAAGCCCTGAGGCGTATAGTAGATGCAAGACAGGGGTATAGTAGATGCAAGACTAGAGATTTAGTTTTAGGGACTTCTGGATGTGTGTAAGCTGAACCACTGTTCTGCTGTGGCACCTTTGCCATCCTGGCTCTTCACTTCATCCCCTTACAACCACAGATCAATAGGCCTATCAGTGTCAGGGTAAAAGGAACAGGGGGAGGTTGCAGGACGGCTGACTGTAGTTAAATAAACACTGCATTTATTGGAGAATGCAACAGAAGTCAAGGCGGCCTGTCTCAGAGAAGCCATGACTGCGAGCATCGATCCAGCGTCACAGTCAAGTGGCTTTCATGTTAGCAGATGTCAAGTGTCAGGTATTGGAGCGGCTGCAAGATGAGCCTCTGTTTCAACGTAATGGAACAGCATCGATTTAGGAGTGTTTGTGCAACCAGCTCTAGGACAGAGCTCTATTGATTCACGACCACCATGACAGAAGTACTTAAGATTCCAGTCTGTTCGCACATTTGCCTATGATTACAAAATACTCAACGGTGAATGAAAGGTGAATCACAGAACAAAGATGTGTTCGTAACTTTGAAATCATTTGGACAATTATGCATGTCAACTGAAAGTTTAAGGCAGCAGAGACCCCTGCTGGTGGTTCCCAGCCCACAGAAACTTAGTAACCCAAATTATGATATGTCTTTGTGTAATTAATATACTAACAATATGAAATTGTATCAATCATTTTAATAGCCATTAAAATTTAGTTTGTGTGCTTTGATCACCACTTGCTTTATACTTTCCAGGGCAATTGGTGCCAACCCACTTTATTGTGACTGCCGGCTGCGATGGCTGTCTGACTGGGTAAAGACTGGTTACAAAGAGCCTGGTATTGCTCGCTGTGCTGGTCCAACAGGCATGGATGGAAAACTGCTGCTGACAACACCTGCTAAAAAGTTTGAATGCAATGGTAAGTTCAGCATTCAGCAACATGATATGAATCATTTCAGTCTCGATGTTGAAATCCGTGGTACATGCATGTATACATAGATGAGGTGGACACCGCTGTACTGGCCAAGTGCAACCCCTGTCTTTCCAATCCATGTTCGAATCATGGCATTTGCCACATAAACATCGCAGAAATCTACAGCTGCAGCTGTCCTCCAGGATTTAAGGTACAAGTTCAAAGACAAGTACTATTTTCTAATATGTTTGACCTTTGTGGGTATTTATTCTGTTGTACTTTTATCTTAGGGTAAAAACTGTGAAACTGCTCTGAATGCCTGTGTTAGTAACCCCTGTGCCAATGGAGGAACCTGTAAAGTCAGCGAGGATGAAGAAGGAAAATACAGGTGAATGTGGTTCAGTGAGTACTATAGAATATGTATTTTCTATTATTAATTCTAATCTGATATTGTGCTTCACAGCTGTATGTGTCCACTGGGCTTTGAGGGCCCACGGTGCCAAACCAACACTGATGACTGTGATGACCATGACTGTGAAAACGGAGCTACATGCATTGATGGAGTCAACAACTACACCTGCCTTTGCGCCCCCTACTACACAGGTAATGACGCCAGTTCACACTCTTCCCTTAGCAGACGCTGGCACTCGTTTAAATATTGTTTCTGTGCAGGAGAGATGTGTGAAGAAATGGAGGACGTGTGTGCCCCAGGACGAAGCCCCTGTCAGCACCAGTCTACCTGCCTCATCACATCAAATGGCCCCAAGTGAGTGTGCACTGGCATCCGCCTGAACCCACAGGGTCCTTACGTCTCTGTACCGTCTTGCAGGTGTGTGTGTTCTCCTGGGTATGTGGGCGATGACTGCAGCTTAGACTATAATGACTGTGAGGAACATCGCTGTCAGAATGCGGCTCAGTGTGTGGATGAACTTAATGGATACTCGTGCGTCTGTTTGGAGGGATACAGGTAAATAAACTCTTAACATTTCATCTACTGAAGTCCTCACTGTTAACTTGTGCCTCTGTCGCCACAGTGGTCAGTTATGTGAGGTCGCCCCATCGCTCGTGTCTCTGTGTGAGCTGGCTGACTGCCAAAATGATGCTCCGTGTGTGGAACAAGGCGGCCGAGCACTTTGCCAATGTTCACCTAAGTTTGGTGGACCACGCTGTGAAAAGCTTGTCAGTGTTAACTTTGTGGACAGAGATTCCTACTTACTGCTGTCCGATCTACAGAACTGGCCACAAGCCAATATTACCCTTCAGGTAGGTTATATGTATAACATTTAGATTAAGATAAGATGTGCTTTATTTATTTCACAAGGAGAAATTTACATGTCACATTGGCAGGATAGAGACACTCAGGTTGTGCAAGAAATGTGCAAACATGTTATGCCTTCTTTAAGTTGAACGTGTAATAATGATGATGATGATAGTTTACTGTATAATATTAGTATGGCTTCCAAAATGTTCATTAAATGCTTTTAGGTGTCGACAGCTGAGGATAATGGCATCCTGCTTTACAATGGAGACAATGATCATATAGCTGTGGAGCTCTTTCAGGGTCATGTTAAAGTGAGCTATGACCCCGGCAGTCAGCCTGGACACGCTATCTACAGGTAAACAGCTTTAATGGCATTTGAAGGATTCTTTTTCACATATGTTTAACATACATTCTGCTTTATTAAGTACTGAAACCATCAACGATGGCCAGTTCCACACCGTAGAGCTGGTGACATTTGACCAGATGGTGAACCTGTCCATTGATGGAGGTCTCCCAACCACAATGGACAGCTTTGGGGCGGCGCGGCCCCTCAACGGGGAGGCTCCACTTTATGTGGGGGGTAGGGGCCCTCTCCAGAACACACCTTCCTCCTCTTCAGGCACTCTTAACTACTACACTACTGTCACTCCCTCCCCTCCACTTTGTTACCACCACAGTCCAAACCTTCCCTGTCCGTGTCATGTTTCTGCATTTCACTTCAGTGAAAACATGTTTGTCTTACATTAGCAATTATGCACTTTGATTTTGTTTCGGTTTGAAGCTACTTTTGTATGTGATGCTTCTGCCCCCTAGTGGCTCTCTCAAGTGTTACATTGCTGTTTCTAGACGTATTCCTTTATATACGTGCATTATTTTGTGTATAATTTAGGGAAATGTTCTCATCCGTGTTTTTGTCTTGTAGTGAACAGGATTGCTGTTGGGGTTTTTTTTTTCTTCATTTGGATGTGTCCCACAGACTGCCACCCTTAAGCAGCTAATTTTTCTGAAACCTGCATGGCATTATTGGGACCTTTATATTTGAAAATAGCTGAATTCCCATTACCCATTATTCATTATGACCCTCTGTTTGTCTGTCTGTAGCCCCTCTCTCAGTTTATCACTGGCATTAATGTGTTCTTCTGTCTTTAGGTATGCCTGTGGATGTTCACTCTGGGGCTTTCAGACTTTGGCAAATTCAAAATGGCACCAGTTTCCATGGTTGTATCCAGAACCTGTATATCAACAATGAGCTCCAGGATTTCACCAAGACTCAGATGAAGCCCGGTGTGGTCCCAGGCTGTGAGCCTTGTAAAAAGATCTTCTGTGTCCACGGCATCTGTCAGCCCGATGGCTTCCATGGGCCTGTGTGTCACTGCCAGCCAGGCTGGAGTGGACCTCACTGTGACCAGCCATCCGCCAACCCCTGTCAGGGCAGCAAGTACGTGTGCTGTGCACATCTCTCAGTTCAGATGCCAAAGATCATTTACAATGTCGCAAGAACTTTAACCTCTGAATGAACTCGTCCTCTAAGATACAGATGTGTTGTTTTCACCAGGTGTGTCCATGGAAAGTGCATCCCACTGGACAGTCAGTCGTATCGTTGCGAGTGTGACGAGGGGTACCGTGGTGCACTCTGTAACCAACAGGGGGAGCTGTTTAATCCATGCCGCCACTTGACCTGCAAACATGGTCGCTGCCAAATTTCTGACACAGGGGAAGCCTACTGTCACTGTGAAAGTGGCTACACAGGGGAGCTCTGTGATGCAGGTCAGTTGGTGCTCCCTGGGCAGCTATATCCCCCATGGAACTGAAAACGTAAAATTACTTGTTACTATTACTATTACTAATTACACGAATGAATGCATGAATCATGATCAGTAAGTTGTGAACCTCATGATGAACGAATGGCTGAGCGCTTTGTGATGAATGAATCATGGCTATATTTATTCTAATGTTTTACTGAAATGTGTCAGTCTGACCCCTGATAATGAAGTGCAGTAAGTACGGACTCTCTGTTTCAGAGTCCGAGTGCCGGGGGGAGCCAGTGCGGGACTTCTACCAGGTGCAGCGCGGCTACAGCATCTGTCAGACCACCCGCATGGTGTCCTGGGTGGAATGCTCGGGAGTGTGCGACTCTGGGGCCTGCTGCACCAGTCAGAGAATGAAACGCCGGAAATACACGTTTGAATGCAGCGATGGTACTTCGTTCACTGAGGAGGTAGAAAAGACCATTAAGTGTGGCTGTATGGGCTGCATGTAGCACATCCATCTAAAGCCCATTCCCAGCTGCCGTGCAGAAGATGAAAAAGATATAAGGAGTCAAGATGGATGCAAGTGAAGGAGGAGAAGAAAAAGTATAAAGAATATTTGCAAACCTTTATTCATATGTTAGAGCTAATGTAAAATATAACAATTCCTCCCCTTCGAAGGGTGTGCAAACATCAGCATCTTAGACCAACCAACATTCAGCATCCTTCAAAGTGTCAAGATTTCAAGATGTAACAGTGTGGCATCAGCCAGCACCCAGTGTCACCTACCTATCCATCCTCTGAAATTGTGAAGTGAGGATACAGCCAGGTTAGACAAAAGCTGCAGACGGACTCAGAGAGCAACGTGAGCTTACCTGTGTGTTTTGTCTGGTTTTACCAGAACTGAGGTTTGGTGGTGTTTAGTTCCTTTACAATCTATTATCTGCATGTGCACATAGACAGACGTCTGAGAGACTGGCACATGTGGTGCATGTGTGGGTGCAGACAGATAGAGGTGCAGGTTCCTTCATACATTTAACTTGTGCATGGCATCGCCAAATAACACATCGTTCTTGAGCGAGGCCTGTTTTGTTTAAATGAATATTTTCAACAGACATAAAGCGGTGCCAGCAGCGAACCACCCCCTGCATGCAGAGCCGTTGGGATTTAAAAATACCAAACCCTTCCTTCTGAGGAGCTGGTGCTTGTTTGAGCTCCTGATGCCTGTAGTGTAATAAGAGAAAACTGCTGCATGTCCAGATGGTTTTCCAACTTGTAGGATGTCAATGAATTTTATAAATGTCAAGATAGAGACATTTTCTCTTTTGTTTGTTTTGTTATATACTGTAATTTCCTTTTGTGGATTTTTTTTATCTAAATGATGCAACATCTTTAGCCCCAGCAGTCGTTTCTAGAAATTAAATCCTAACAGATATTAATATATATATATATAAATATATATACATACTATATATTTGTATTTCATTTTGGTATAGTATTTTACTATGTTAAACCGTACGTCTATTTGTGACAGGTGAATTGTTTCTGGTTTTTTTTTTTTCTAATTTCTGGTAAAGAAACTCATGCAATGTGCAGCAGCTGCTCCGTCTTTTTGTTCTCCAGTATAAAGCAGTATTGGTCTGTTAATAATGATGTATATGTTGTCTTCCATGTGAATATTACACCTAAAATGTGAGAGAAAGTGCTTTGTTTTATTTATTTCTCTATTGACATTTTTTTATAAAGTTGTTTGTTTATTTGGTTTTATGAAAAAAGTAAATTAAAATAAAAGTTAAAAAAAAAAAAAATCCTACAAAGCCTGTAAAGTATTTGACAGTGTTTTGACTCAGAATTCAACAGTATTTTATTCCTCTCAGACATTCCATATTTTCCTGTGAGAGGTTCCAGAGGAGAATGTCCAATCATTAGTCTATTGTAAATATACCTCACATGTCTTTTCCTTATCCTTTTGTTTTGTTTTTTTACCATTGAGAGGAATATGATTTTATGTTTTGTGGAGAAGAGCTCATCAGACTTGTAAGCTGCTGTCAAAAGTCTGTGTGGACACTGAAAATGCTTCTAGTCTGTACAAACTTGGGGACAAGCCTTTGGCGGACTGCTGACACTCAGAACGCTCTGGACATTTCCTGTGTCACTTGTTCACAAACCGGAACGTGGTGCCAAGTTCGCTACACACTGAATGTATAAATGTGTATAGATAAATAAAATGAACTTTAGCTGTCATCTTGATCCTACTCATTGTTTTCAAATTCACTGGCTTAGAAAGTGGCTCAGCTCAGATTTTGTTTTTTAATGTTCTTCTGTTTTGCTAACCCCATATGTAAAAACTATTGAACACGTTGCAGAGCCTTGTTATTTGTGAATCCTGTGATGTGGCATATCAAGAGTGTGACTGTATTCTGTGCTCCTCATAAAGGCGCAACTTAAGTCCAACCCGCACTGTACTGCATAGACTGTATCGACTCCTGCTAGACATCTTAGTGGTGTTTGTGCTCAATAATAAACTATAACCAATACATTATTAAGATACAAGTTTTTTTTGGTTCAGCGGCCAAACACACCGCTTCTCCATCCTATGAACAATTGACATAAATGCTTTTGTAAATGACACAATGTTTCATGTGTAGTGAAAAGTCCTGTCCATTTTGTTCATCTTTCTGTTGCAGGATTGATTGTGGGATTGAAGTAAACTATCTCAATAATGCTGAATGTACGTAGTGCCACCGACAAAATGTTTACCAAACCTCCACCCTTTTCATTAATTAAAACGATTACATGTGCTCTGTCTGCTGGATGTCGTGTTGTTTATTGTTGGAAGATTTTCTGGTTGAGAATTATTTTTTCAGTTGGAGGGCAGGTGACAATGCACCTCTATGGAAAGAAGCCATTTTTGAAACATAGAAAGAAAATGCCCAAATGTTCTACCAGATAGTTATTTGAAAGTGACCGGTCATTTTATTCCTAGGTCTAAAAGTGCTTCCTACTGGCCAACATGACACATTTTTTTTATTTTGTCACCATTTCTCGGCACATTAACAATTAGACCTTAGTTCAATGTACTGTACGGTACTTACAAAGATGTGGAACTTTGAGTTTGTTTTATGTGACCAGGAATGAGAGGAAGTAGCTCTAAACTAAGACAATAATTCTGACTTTTGACAGTTTCTAGGAAAAATTATACTGCTGCCCTCCACCACAATGTTAAACTATGGAATGTGTTGATGTCACATGAACTCTCTTAGACAACACAACCCCCTTTTATCAGCAGCAGTTCATTCCCAAACACACAGATTGTTTACACAGAAGACATTTTAAAAAGTCTTTATCAACTCACAATGGTCTCCACAAAGATGACACATTTCAGGAATTACCAATAAAGCGGTTTCTTTCTAATATACAAAATGAAAATATTTAAATACAACTATTGCAAGAATAAACATGTTCAAGTCTGGTATTTGGTAGACGTCTGCACATTTGCTAAATAAATTAGCGTGGGTTTAAATAACAATAAAAAAATATGACTTTTTTTGCATTTACATGAAATATTTCTAAATGACACTGTTTCTACAATTCTATGTTACTGGTGTTTATGAAATTTCACATTGAGAACATGTAATGACAACACAAAACAGAACTACCAGAAATAGCTGAATGCTGATAATAATAATAATAATAGAATAAGGTGAATATACCCTTTTTCTTTAATGCTGTCGTTTCACATTACCCACTGTCAGAACCCTTTCCCGGTGTATGCGGTGTCTTGCATAGACTTGAGTCAAAATCTGCTTTTTCGTAGAACACCCATGCATGCAAGAAAATAAACACACAAAAACAACCTACAAAGTAAAAACCATAGAATAAAAAGTCATTGTAATTGACACTATAATGAATCTGTAATGCTCTGGGGATCTTAGTCATAAAATCAAACACGGGAGTCGGCTCTACAAAAATGCTCATGAGTTTCCTGAACGCAGTAGAAGAAAATAGAGGAAAGTCCTTAACGCTTCACACGTACAAACATTCTTAGTTTCATTGGATAAGGCACCGGGTCATAACAGTCAAGTCCTGGAAGACGGAAGGGAGATACTGCGGGCTCCTTCAAACATTTTCTATCATCCAGTATTTTCCAAACACAGCTATGAAAAAGGCCAATGACGTTTACAAAAGAAAATGACTCCTTCTCTACGTTCGTAACGGTACAATGTAAAAGCTCAGGTAGTTTATGTCGGTTTTTTTAAATAATGAACTAGATAAAACTTTAAATTAAAAACCAAAGCCTAGTTATTTTGACCTGGTGCGTTTAGCGGGGGTCTCCAGCGCCTCCTGGGCCTTTTTGGACGCACTGCGCGGTAACACTGCGGTTTGGCTTCTCTTTCCCGACAGCTTTAGCGCGCTGCTTCGGGTGAGAGCGGGCTTCTCTGCCGGGGGCGTTCTGTTCCCCTTCCCAGACTTCTTTGTGACACTTTGGGGGGAAGCAGGGACAGGACTGGCGCTGTCCACTCTTCTCTGGGACCGGGTCTGGACCTGATCGGGCGAGTTTGGGACTTTGCCGTCATTGTTCGTTTCTGGATTATCGGAACGTTTGGTTTCGGATTCTACAGGAGGCTCTTTCTGAACTTTCACAGCTTTGGTTTTTGGGGGTCTGCTTGTTTCTACTGGCTTTTTTTCTTCCACATTTTTGTCAGTCTTGTTTTTAGGCGTTGAGACGACAGTTTGCTCCGGTGGGGGTGGTCCGAGTCGTTTAGACATTCTCTTTGGCAGCTCCTTCTTCACCTCGTCCTTGACCTCTTGTTGCTCACATGCTGCCTTGACACTTTTGACGGCCTTGTCTTTTTTAGCTGGTTTTAGCGACTTCTCTACATTTGCCTTCTCAACTACAACCTTCTTTTTATCAGACTTTGGCTCGACATCTAACTGCTTTTTTACAGGTGTGGATTTCAATGCTTTGAGGTTGCTGTTTTTTGATGCTTCCTTTGTGAGGGATTTCAAATTGGCGTTTACTTTTGCCTTCTCTTTTAATCGAGCGGTTGCCTGCTTCTCTCTAATATTTGAGTATTTCCTTAAGATTCTTGCACTGGCTGGATTTTGTGCTTTGCCCCCTTTAGCTTTTTGTGGCTCACTTTTGCAAGACATAGCTATCTTTCTCACAACCGCACTCGTCTCTTCCTTTTTCTCTTTCCCTTTAACCACACTCATCAATTCTTGTTCTAATGCCTTGGCTATGAGTTTCTGGGTCTTGGGGTTGCTCTTCACAGGTGACGCGATCGCAAACTTCTTTAAATGTTTCTTCAGACGCTCGGCCTGCAGACTGGGATAGACGCCTAGTGCGCTCCCTGACGCGCCAGAGCTGTGGAAACAGAGCTGCGTTTCCGATGGGAGCCGTGTGTTCACCTTTTTAACTATGACCAAGGATTTTGTTTCAGTCGTTTCAAGAAACCAACGACAAATGGTATCAAGATCAAAGCCTTTCATGAAGAGCATTTGGACAGGAGAATATTTTTGATTTTCTAAAAGTTTGGGTTTCCGCACTCGCCGTTTACTTTTCCAAATAGCTGCCTGCCTGTCGGCTTTGTTTTTGTGTTTAGGTGCGGGCTGGCCTTCCCGGTCTAACTGCATCCAGCCTTTTTGCATTTTGTCAAACTTGAGATTGAGGTTGCTGATTAATTGCTGGTTTTTAGCCCCATTCAATGCGTTTAAGAACTTGACGCTGGGTGATCTTATTGGCTCTGATTTTGAAGAACCACCGCTTTTGGATGATCTCTGAGGAGTGGGCTCAGCCAGACTTTTAGTCATTCGAATCAATGAGGGCTCTTCACTCAGTTTGCGAGGAGCAGAACTAGATCTCTGTGACCGTAGTGGCCTCTTCTCCTCTGTGGGCGGGGCCTGATCCACCTTGTTGGCCTCACTTCTCAAAGGCATTCTGGCGGGTTTTTTGTTGACTGGCCCGGTGATGTCTGCACTTGAAGAGCTTTCTACGTGCACTTCGTTGGTTTTTGATTTCGCTGATGACTTGCTAGGTTCCGGATCAAGTTGAAGGCTTCGTTTACTTCTCAAAGACATTACCCGTGGTTCATCCTTCACTGGGTTCTCTTTTTGAACACTTTCAACTTTCTCACCCTCACTTTCCTCTGGTTCCGTCTTGGCTGATCTAAGCTTGGGTTTAGACGTGACTGGGCTCTTGTGTTCTTTACTTTGACCATCTGTTTGTTCTGATAAAAGTTCATCTGAATTTGACTCAACACTGGTTTCTGAAGGAATGACCTCTTCTGTGGCTTGAGAAGGTTCCAGCTCTAATAATGGTAACAGGGCGAGCGCTGGGATGAGTGTCGCAGAGATTGAGCAGTCGGATTTTGGCTCAGTGCTGGTTTCTGAAGGAATGGCCTCTTCTGTGGCTTGAGGAGGAGTCTGCTCGGATGTTGGTGACAGAGTGAGCGCTGGGATGGATGTCGCAGATATTGGGCAGTCGGATTTTGGCTCAATGTTGGTTTGTGAAGGAATGGCCTCTTCTGTGGCTTTTGAAGGTGCTTGTTCTAATGTTGGGGACGGAGGTGGCGAAGGGTCTTTAGATTCTGTGGTTGAAGGTTTGCTTTTTGAAGTTGTGACAGGGGTAGGTGGTATTGATGGAGATTTGTCTAAGATTTGTCCAGATGATCTAAGTTGGCGTTTAGTCGATGAGTTTTGACCAACAGCCTTCTTTCTGTCTTCAGCCTTCTTAGACTTAGAGGGTTGAGGACTGGGCTTGTCAGAGGGCTCCTCCTTTTGGGAGGACACGGAGGGAGCAGAGTCCATTTTGGCTGGTTCTTGTTCAACAGGGGGAACTTTCTCGATATCACTAGATTTTATATCTAAATTGCCTGCAATTTTGTTTTGTACTTTCTGAACACATTTGCTTTTACCTATTTCTTTTGGTGGTAGGGTTTGACCTGACTTGCGCCGCAGACTTCTATCGGACACTGAAACAGGCTTACCACTAACGTAACCCACAATCATTTCTTCTGTTTTTTCAATGGCTTTTGGTGCAGAACGGATATTGCTCTTCCTCCTTCTCCAAGGCGGCAATTCTTTTGAAAGTTCCTCCAAAGTTTTTGAGAACACAGTGGATTCTTCTCCACCCTTCTTGCAAACAGCAGTCTTAGGTTTTTCTTCAACATTAGTTTCCCGTTTTAAAGTCGCTTTTTCGTCTTGCTGGACATCTGTGCAGCCCTCCTGTGTCTTCGTAGAGTTCTCTGCAGCAACTGTCTCAGCCGGACTTTCTTGTTCGAGTGCATCTCCAGTTTGACCCTTGTTGCGTTTCTCTAATAACTCACTTTCTGGTAACGGATTTTCAATGGTATCTGAGGAATCATGCTCTTTACTTTGTTCTACAACGCTGCTCTCCACAGAGTCCAACACAGTCTCTGGCAAAACTGGCTGCACCAAGTCATCCTCTTTTGTGATTTGAACTTTATTTTCACTGAGCTGCTCTAAACCTGCAGATGAAGCTTGTTCTATACTATTGTCAATGGTATCTACTTGCTCTGAAGGAGAAGGGCAAATAGTTTCCTCTACCACCTGTGACTGGTCTGTTTGACTGGTTTCTACAACCACATCTACATCACCCGATGCTGTGTCTTTAGCATGCCCCATCTCCGATAACTCGCTGTCAGTTGGCTCTTGGATAACTATTTGTTGATCCATGGCCTCTCTGCACTCACCAGCACATGGCATATCCAGCGGTGGAACTCCTTCGGGCCTGGAGAGGTTCTGTTTGGGCGTAACGGAGGTGTTGAACTCCAGCAACGGATTAGGACAGTTCCCTCTTCCTGCCAGGGTTCGGACAGTTTTCAGCTCCCATATTTCATCAGAGAACATGAGTCCTCGAGTGCTTTTTCGGGCGTTGCGTCGCGGTGTCAGACCCCTGTGGCGTTTCTTGAAGCACTCTGTGATTGGCTTATTAATATATACAATATCACAATGTCCAAGATCAGGGTCCAATATAACTCGATCATTCAACTCATTGTGGTAACGTTCTGTGGATGGCTGGATGGACTTTCGAGCAGTCCTGGGCCTTGAGGGAATTGTTGAGTGAAAAGAAAAGGTCTTTACATTTCCGTCTTCAGCATGTCCCACAGTCTGCCTGTCTGGACGCGGTGATTCGTTGTGTTTTTTAAAGGAAGAACTCAGTCTAATCCCCTCTGCGGTACTTGTATTTCCCTGCTTTTCGTCCAGTGGTTTAGGTGAGAGGGATGTTGTGATCACGCATGACAGCTTGTTACCGGCAGCAACACTACTAGTCTTCATAATCTTCAGTTTTAGAGGCCCGTGCTCACCATGCACATTGGTTTTTGTTTCGGTTGTGGGTGTAGCGGTGTGGGACAGTGAAGGAGCAGTTCTAGAAGCAGCCACAGGAACCGCTGGATTGAGCAACAGTTTTGGACAGCTACTTGTATTAAGTCTAACGTCTGGGCTGGGGTATGGTTTGGGGAGTTCAGAAGATAGTCTGGAAGATGTGAGTAAAGGCGATGCTACTGGGGGGGAATAGGACATTTGTAAAGGAAGCTGTTCGTGAGCAGATTTGACTGGTTTAGAGGACTTGAACGACTTAACCTCGGCCTGTAGGAAACTGATAGCGTTGATGATTTGTCTCTGATGGTGCAGACACAGTTTGGTAATAAACTGTTCCAGTGTGGACACTGCCTGCAGGCCCTTGAATTTGCTGATCTGCACCTCCCTGGGCTCCCTGAAAAAAAATATATATTAAAACAATTAACACAAAATACAAATAGATTTTTTAAGCATTAGGAGAGAGATAATATATTAAAATCAAAATAATTGAAAACGTATTAGAAGAACAAGGGACTTATTGAAGCATAAAACACAATCAGAATTAAATTAATCATTGCATATTTATTAGAAGAATAAGTGATTTGTAGAAGCATTTAAAATCCAGTGTACTTATATTTAATGAATTTCTACAACACAGTGGCGCCTTTGTTACAACATATAACCATGTAAATCTCACACATGCAAATACATTAAATACAGTAGTTGCGGGGCACAAGTCTGAAAAGCATACAAAAATGTGAACGTTTTACTGTACACACATTTTAATTGCTCAAAAACATATTTTAAAGACCACAACAAAACAAGCGTCTGACAAAGTTCAAATTATTCATTTTGTTGGGACAAGTACAAGTTATGCTTAATAATGTATCCTGAGATGTCATTTGTAAGGTAACCCTTCATTGGAATGTGTTCAACTCATTATTTTAATAACTGAGAAGTTGTGATTCTCTGTATACATTTGTTTAACATTCTTCTATGTTATTTTTTAGCTTTATCTTATACCAATATTCTTTCTAATGGAGGTTATTCTTCTCAATAACTGATGTTACTATTCAATCCTACAAATTCAGAAGAATGAAACAGTCTTTTTACAGTGTTTCTAATCTGGGAGATGGATGATGATAGCGACACACAGTTTAGTCGCTCTTGAAGGACACAAAGGTCATTAAACGAACACAGGTACAGTAATGGTACAGTAATGGTACAGTAATGGTCCATGCTCGTATTGACGGTGTGCTGTTTGAGGCACTGAATCTAACAGGCATAGAAGATGATGTGAGCCGACACTATCCAAACTGACATTCAATGGTGTTTTACAGTAGAAAAATAAAAGTCTATAGTTAAAAAATAAATAAACAAACAATAAGAATAAAAACCCAAAAGTATTTTGAAAGCGTGCCCCTGCTGTAGAGAAGTAAGGTCTTGAGGAGTACCTGACAGTAACGGTTTTTCCCTGAGGGCTTGATCCTTAACATTAGTGGAAATATGATCATAAATAATGACATCAACTCTCAAAAAAATACAAAAGCCAATACACAAAACAATGCAAACGGCTCGGCATTACACGCAAAAAGCCCACAGTTAAAGCGCACATCGGGGTCTACAGAGGCAAACACATGTCACTACATTTAACCAGTCAACCACAGTTACTCA
>JAPMNZ010945989.1:0-11723 GCA_029875035.1 Pomatoschistus microps | reverse complement strand
CTTTTTTCCTATTTTTTCCTTCCAATGAAAATATTTCTTGTATATTTTTATAACAATTTGCCAAATTTGAGCAATTTTGACTTTTATTTTTGTACCATACTTCTCCCAGCGAGTTAGTTGTATTTCTCCTTCTCTATGACAATGTCAGCAATAGGACAATGAAAGCCTCACACTTACACTACATCTGTTTCTTTCAGTCGGTTTGCCCTCAGGAGGCATCTTGTCTCTGCCAAAAATGTTCCTGGACCCTCGGCGGCCGGAGATCCTGTCGGAACAAAGCCGGTGAGTGTTCAATCACAGTGTTCCCCAACCTTTTTGAGCCGTGGCACACCTTTCACATTGGACACCTGCAGCTCAAAGTGGTCCAAAATTGAAGCTCTACAGCCTTTATCTCATCAAAGTGCAGTATAAAGCAAATCAAATAAGCACAAAAACTCTTTATGATCGGCTCACAATGTTTTTTTCACCATGTTCTTACCAATGAGGTTATATTGGATTATTTCCTCAGCACACTGGTTGAAAAACACTGCTGTTGTCTCTTCATTCATCTATGGTTTGTTGTATGAGTCGACTTCTTACTGAGCTTGGTTTGCAGCGAGGAGAACCTGATCCCGTACGCTCCGGAGCTGCCCATCCGAACAGAGTGGTTCGTCAACTACAACCAGTCGGTGTCGCGAGTCCGAGGGATCCACACGGCCCCCTCTGGGCTGGAGTCCACCTGTTTGGTAAGATCACTCTGTGTTTCTCTCATCGAATGTTTTGAATTTTCACATTTTTGCAACATACATTTTGGGAAAAAGATTCCTAGTATAATAGATAAGATTTTTTGAATGTTAGAAACTTAAATTTCAATGTTTTTTTGTTTAGCTCTAACAGTAGTTATCTCAGAGGACTCAGATCAGAGAATCAAACAGTTCAAACTCAAGAAGTGCCCCAAGTCTCCAGGTTCAGACTGGACTCAATTGTAAAGTAAAGGCTGTTTTTTAGTGCTGTACCAAAATGAATTGAAGTTAAACTAGAAAATGTGTCTATTTATGAAATTGGAGATTGCTTAAGTTTAAGAATTTTTTCTACCTTCTTATTATGCCAAAGTATGCCTCAGATTTTATAACTTAATGACTGGCTTCCTTATTTTGCTAAAGTATTGTATATTTATCTTATGCAGTGTGCTTCTCATTCCTACGGTTCTGTAACTGGTGATGCAACACTGAAATTTCCCCATTGTGGGACGAATACAGGATCTTTTCATCTCAAACTTTGTAAAGTCCTCCAAGACGACAGCTGCTGTAATTTAGGGCGATGCAAAAACACATTGAATTGAATCGACCGAATCATCAAAACCACCTCTATTCTCTTGATAACATGATTAGCTTTTCTTCCTCTGTCTTCGCTCTCCCTCCTCACACTGACCTCTCTCTGCAGGTCGTAGCTTACGGTCTGGACATCTACCAAACCCGCGTCTATCCCTCGAAGCAGTTTGACGTTCTGAAGGACGACTACGACTACATGCTCATCTCCAGCGTCTTACTCGCCCTCTTCTTCGCCACCATGATCAGCAAACGCCTCGCCGAAGTCAAACTGCTGAACCGGGCGTGGCGGTAACAGACTCAGAAACGCCACAGGAATCTCTGAAGCTGCACTGACGAAGAGCCCAGTCTTAAAAAGGACACGCGTTATGCATTATCTGTCTTCATTTTTGATCATTTTGGTGTGATATTGAGAAAGCTATTTTACATGTTTAAAATGTTAAACTGTACGGATAAGCATGTATGAAGAATAAGAGAAGGATCTGGATTAGTGAAGGAGCTCCATCTAGTGGTAGAAGTGACATTACTATGTCATGCTCGAGTTCAGGGGTGTCAAACTGGTCAGAATGGTGGGCTCCTGCTTGGTCCTGCTGTCCTCAACATTAGGCAATGGGACAAGAAAATATCTTGTATTTAAAGCACAGTAGCATTTCCCCCCATTCCTGGTGAGAATGTGCTTTTGACACAAATTGTCCATTGAGCAAATTGTGTTTGATGGTAAAAGCTTGATTCAGGAATTTATTTTTAATTTATCTATAATTTTTGGAAGGAATTCCCAAAACTTGAGGCTATAATAATAATAAATCATTGAATTTGAATAGTGCTTTTTTGAATCACAGACAGTATATACATACCTGGTGCTGGTAAAATACTGTTGTAGCCACAGCTGACCTGGGGCAGGTCCAGCTGTCCAGCAGGAGCAGATACAGAAGGGGTGGGGGGAATTTGTGGTGGAAGTTCCTATTATTATTATTATTATTATTATTATTATTATTATTATTATTATTATTATTATTAACATGGACTGGGCTAAAAAACAACTCCAGCTATGTTCTGATTTAGGGAATGATATCAAACAAAGACAGTTTTGCATAATCCGTGTCCTCAGATACAAGTGGACTGCACTGTTGGGGGTGGGGTTAAAATGTGTTTAACTTATTTTGATAGATTTAAAAAATGAGAGTTAATGTTGGAACAGATGTGCATCTGTTCCAACATCAATGATTTTAATGTTTGTTCTAACTTTCCCTTCTGTGTCTGCGTCATCTCCTGTTTGTCCTCAGTGCGTCCAGTTTCTAAATAAGCAAAAGGAAAAAGATATTTTACTGAATATGTATCTCTGGGTCTTCATCTGGACGCGGCGTCTCACTGTTCATTTAGCTTCAATGTACGATAGTCTCCATTATGCACCAACTGATTTTTAGCATTGAGTTTATTCTCATATTTGAGCTTTAAGTCACAATATTCTGACTTTATTCTCATAGCAACTGGTAAAAGTGGTTCTTACTTTGGAGAACTAAAACATGGTATAAGACAGTATATAACAGTATAAGACTGTTCTAAATCCTAGAAATAACAATTGTAACATCCATAATGGCTAGAATTTTAAATTACAGTTAATTAATCTAAAACCTAATCTTAGATTTATTGCAAACTTTTTTACAGAACTTCATACATAACATAAATGATGTGTTTGAACGATGGAACTAAAATAGAAAATGCTGTGTGAATGATGTTTGAACCTGATTTGAACCCTGATTTATGAATGCTGGTCGTTTTGTTTCATTATCTTTCATCTTGCTGCTCACAGAATGATTTGCTTATTGTCAATGTCATAACGTTTTAAATGAAAAGATTTCTCAACAAAACTTTGTATGTGTATTTTTTCTGCCAATTTCACGATCTCCTACACCGTGGAGGAAAGGCGAAGGCAAGATTTATATTCACCTTTGTGCTATTCTTGGGCCAAATTGACCCACCACAGAAATTATTATAAATGCCCTAAATAAAAAATGTTTGAGATTAATTTCTATGTTTTTCCCTATTTTTACCAGCCCTGGGTACTTTGAACCATTGTGGGTGTTTATTTTGACCAGAGGGTAGCACAAGGGTTAGGGCTGGGGAACCTAGACAAGTCCATGTTTATAGTTCATTGGATCAATAGTTTGCTTTGACTTCTTTTCCCATGCATACTTATGAACTTATGAATGGAGAGATCTGGTTAGCTAAGAGTCAAAATCCTTAGCTATTTAATCCCTATGAATTTTGCAGTTTTTCATGAGAAATCCTTCATAAACAATAATTAGAATACATTATACATAGGTCGCCTGAGAAATGTTCGACCAATAAATTAACGAAACAGCAGTAACTACTTTTAAGACAGATCACGCAAAAGCAGCGTCAAGTCAAAGAATGATGAACCGTTAATTCAATGAATAAGTTACTTTAATTCTATAAATAGATCAAACAACTGTTACATATTCTCAGAAACCTTTCAGACAAAAGTTACCAATAAACAGTCTCCTAAGAAGAAACACTGAAGTAACATCTACAACATTAGGGATGGACTCTCACATGAGACTTGTCGTCACACGTGTAGTTACATGTATGATTTTAATGCTTTGTGTTGCCTTGTGTGTTAAACAAATGAACTTGTCTTACGTTTTCACATGAACAGACTTCAACTTGTCGCACTAATGTTAACGTCTAAAATGGTTTCAAAATGTGCATGTGTAAAATCTGCCTTTAAAACGTGAGCTACATTATCTATTGGTGATGATTCTTATATCCACGTGAAATACTTCAATACATTCAAATAAAGCTGGGGTACGTAACTTTGAACCCACACCCACCACAGTAAAAGTAATCCAATAAATTTAGTAGTTCCTTGCTCTCAATACATTTTGTTCAAGTATGACACAAGGGATCTTTCTTACAGATAACATGTTAGAATAAAATGAAGCTACAATGTGTCTTACTTTTACAGGACTGAGCAAACAGTGAGGTACCCCAGCTTTAAGTGGCTAATCAGCTACAATATGTTAATTTAAAATACATTTGATAACATGTAATTAAGTCTATAAATACATTTAATTACAGTAAAAATCGAAGCAGCAAAATAAGACTTTTGTACAAGCCCAGCTCGTACACCATCAAGAGACACAGTTCAGTCCTAGTCCGGCACATGGTTCAAAATGGCCTCTTGTGAAGATAAGATGTGCTTTATTTATCTCACAAGGAGAAATTTAAGCTGAGGGCCTGTAGTTTTGGCCTCTCAATTACTGGGATTATAAGTGGCAACAATCAGCACAGAGAATGATCAAACTCCAAAGTTGCCTACATGGTGTTTGGTGAATATATGAGAGTGTAGACAGGGGTTGGGGGTTGAAAAGGTTGCAATCAGAGACCAGAGAAAGATAGACCAGAGGGAAAGAGACCAGAAAGAGAGGGAGAGAGACCACACAGAGTCCAGAGAAAGAAACCAGATAGAGACTATAGTTGGACTGACCCAGGAATCACAGAGAAATAGCTGTAAACTAAGACTAGAAATCTGACTTTTCACCATAGTTTTTCAGCTGCCGTACACCACAATCTTTAGCTTTAGACTCTGTGAAAGCAGAATACATAGATGCCTTGAATGTGACTAGAACCAGAACAGGGTGTACCTAAGAGTGCCCAGCTAAGCCATAGTAGTTTCAGGAGGTATATCTCTCTAGCGTTGATTAAAAACACTGGAATGTTAGTTTTTCAGTTTTTCGGTTTTTACAATCGAATACAGGCGAGTAACGTTACATCCTACTGGGACCATATGGAGACGATCAACAAGAAGAAACTATGATTTGTTTGAGGCTTATTCCCAGATGTCAATGTTTATTTTGTGTATTGCAAAATAGAATGCGACATACAGTATAGTAGTCACACAACAGTTGCAGCCACTGGAGAGAGAATAATAGTGATATAAATCCGCCAACTGAGGGTATTTGAAACTATAACGCAAGTTGAGGGGTCTAAAATTACTTCAGAAACTGTATTTTTAGGCAGTGGTCACAATGCTGGACCTGGCTAGAGCATTATACATATCCAAAGTAGCAGACAATCCCTCCATTTCCCTAAAGAAGACAGCTTATGCGTTTAGTCACAAAGACGCCGTTTTGTTCTTTCTCCAATGGAATGCAGAGCCATGTTTTATAGATTAAGAAGCAAGTATAGTGAGAAATATTGGTATTTTTAGGGAAATGTCAGCTTGACTCATAAGGTTTGACTTCTCCCATTGTGTTAGCCTCAATGCGAAAGAGGCCGTATGGAGCTAACCGGATTCATGCTAATGTTGTGGGTAGCAACGGCCAAATTACCAAGAGCCAATCAGAGAGCAGCCAGCCACTCTGCGAAGGGGACTCTTGTATCTGCAATTTTGCGTTTTGTGTTGTTACCAAAAGAAAAATGTTGGCCTTAAATTGATAAGGTTTTGAACAAGCACTTTACAACTAGTAACTGACTTTTTTGTCCATAATATGTCCTCTAGAACCAGCCGTCTCTCGTAAAAACTCTTGATCTCATTCACACTTCCTTCATTAAACATCCCTTTTTAAAGTCCATTTCATATTAAACTTCATCGTCTTTTCCAGAAGCCTCCGTTGGACTTCCTGGTCGGCTCGCTCTGCAGTCTGTCCCTCCGGCTGGCGCTCGCCGGTTGCCCTGGAGGTAGTAGAATGTAGTGTGTGGTGCTCGCTTGGCGCCCGTCTTTCAGAATGGGCACGATGCACGGCGATGACGCGGTGGTATCCGGCGTCCTCTCGCTGTGCTGACGCTGGGAGGCCTTGCTGACGTAGTTGGGGTTTGCCGCAAAACTCTGCGTCGGTGGCATCACTCCGTTGATGTAAATGGGAAGACTTTTCGGGCTCGGAGTCCTGGGAGGGCAGGGCGGGACTAAGGGAACTCGCGGAGGGATTTTTGGAGGTTTAGTGTCATTGGAAAGAGTCAGGTTTTTGGGTTTGATTGGAATGCGTGGTGGGACTTCCGGTTTTTCACCTGGAATAGGAGGAACTGACAAAGAAAAGCGAGTTCTTGGGGTTAAATCGTCCGGTTTGCTCCAGAATGAGTCTCTGCTTTCCCAGTTATGCACTCCGAAACCGTCTCCTTTCGATGGTAGCCTGTCATCGCATCCAGGCCATGAAAACGCCAAGCTCCCAGCGTCCCTATCAACGAACGCCGCTTCTTGATAAGCAAAGTTCACCTGTCCGTTGTGTCTACTGCTGCCTTTGCAAGGCACTTTGGGAAAGGACTTGGGGAGAAGGCTGCATCTGTCGCTGGTGAAGAACTCCACCTCTTGGTCGGCGGCTTCGTCCGACATGAGCTCCTCCGGGTCTGGAAGAGGGGGCAGCGGTTTGGTCTCTCGTTGTCCCAGGACGCTGCACCCTCGCTGGGACGAGGGTACCACCTGGTCTCCTTCCTGTGGAGGCCGCGGAGGGGAGTTCGAGTCGAGGTAAGGGTCAGAGAAGAAAGGCGAGGCTGCAAAGAGAGAGCGAGAAGAGGGTTAGTTTAAAGCTGTATAGTCCTGTCACCATAATTACTATATCAACTTGATAGATAAAACAATGTCAGGAATCAGAGGTTGTATTTTTAATTCTTGCTTCTTTACCATAATAGAGAAGCAAGTATACAATCTCTAACTTTAGCATAATAAAGCTAAATATCATATACTTGGTTCTTTATCATGGTAAAGCCAGAGATTTTACACTTTTTCAATGGTAAAGCCTTGTAGTGGATTTGTTATAAACAGGGAGATTACAGCCTTTAATAAAGACATAGCCACAGCAAACAGTCAGAGGAAAATTACAACTAGTGAGTGAACTTTTACAAGGGCAGGAAAGAAGATTGCTTGACATAGTGAGCGAAAACTTTAGTCAGAGGTGTGCCAGGGCGAAGCAATCTCAATGCAGATTGACAATAATAATAACATGGTCAAACACTGACACTGCAAAAACCTCAAATGAAGTGTTTTTCATCTAATTTGCGAATGGGTGATACATATAGCCAAATGTGTGCAATTGTTAACTTAATTTAACACTTTTTGCAGTGTAAAAGTAGATTTTTCCATGCTACAGAACTATTTTTACATCTATATTGAGACTTGAAGTGTACTAAACAAACACAATGAACCACAGCCATAGATTGTCACTTTTAAACAGAAATGTAGATAAGGGTTGACCAGCAATTCTGCACGTTAATAACAGACCCATGAGATTTCAGACACTGGAGCAGAAACTACTCCCTTATGTGTCTGTAGGAGGGCACATACCAGCGGCTGTGGGCGGCTCTCTCTCTCTCTACAGACTTGTTTTTGTTTCTGACGGAAGCTCGGCTCAAAACAGAGCGAAAACCCAGGCTCAACCTATCGGCCTCTCAGTGAAACATCAGCCACAACACGGCCGATTACCGGGATATCTGCAGCTCTGCCTCCACGGCCTTCTAACAACATCCGACCAGCTGGACCCAAGACGGGAGCAGCGAGAGGGTTTTAAGGCAAGGCAGGTTTGTTTGTATAGCACAGTTCATACACAAGGAAACTCGGGAGAATAAAATCACAGTACAATCCTTCAGTTGTATGCACAGCTAAACAAAACCGTATTTAACCTAGCTTTGAGCATTGCCAGAGTAGAAGCCTGTCTCACATTTTCAGGAAGATAATCCAGATTTTAGCTGCATGAATCTGAAACGCTGTTTAGTTCTGACTCTAGGACCAGCAGGAGGCCAGTCCCTGTGCTCCTCAGAGTCAGAGTTGGTTCAGAGACTGGCCTCCTGCTGGTGCCCAGAGTCAGGCTTCTACTCGGACAATGTTCAAGTTTGGTTCTTTTTAGCGATGCCTACAACTGGACTGCACCTTCACTCTTGTGTACTGTGATTACGTATTGCCTCTTTTCTTGTTTTGAATGAGTGTCCCGAATCCTGTTTGAGTTAGCTCTAATTGGCTTCTTCTGCAATCATGCAAACACTGTCAACAATTCACTCTGTCTATGGTTTCCCTGGACAGTCTGATTCCAGAAATACAATAGAACAAGTGAATAACATAATTCCACATGTAGTAAATATATAATAGTGAGCCATGGGTGCCATAGTTCACCATCATACCAGACAGCAGCATGGTACGTATTCTTTAAAGATTCAGAAGTTTATTTGCCATTTGCTGTAAAACCACATTGGAATACATGTGCAAAAGTCCCCAGTGTGCACCAGAGAAACATATGAAAAAACAAGGTAAAAAGTACAAGAAGCAAAACCAATAAACAAAAACAGTTGAAAAGTGCAAGATCATTAAGGTGCTTTCTTCAGACTGATACCAGCTTGTAGAAAGAATCTGTTAGCATACAGTATGCAGATCTCAGCTAACAATATTTTTTTTTCCAGAGGGAAGAAGCTCGAACAGAGTCTGGATTCCTAAAGATCTCTCTCTCTCCCTCCCCAGTCAAAGAACCAACAAGAAAACTTTTTCCTTGTTTTACCCTCTTGAAACAGCTTGTATTATCCAAGTGGAAATGCACTCACCAAAGTCCCGGTGGAGGCCCCTAAGGCTGTGGTCCATGTCCAGGTCAAAGCAGTGTCTGAAAAACAGGCCGAGATCACTATGGGTTGAGTAGGTCAGAGTCAATCATTGGTCAGGGGGGCTCCGTGGTGACCCATTACATGTCCCAAAACACACGCTACATATGCTGCTCCAGCCCCAAGCATGTCCCTGTCCGCTTATATAACCACTATTCATTTACAAGGACTGGGAATACTAATATGAGCACGCAAACACGGTCACGCCAGCTGCTGTTTCCACTACAAATGTAAAAGCTGGAGTACACTGCAAAAAGTGATGGAAAAGAAGTATTGAATGTATCTTAATTTGAGCCTATTCTGACTGCCTTAAAACAAGAAACAATGATCGTGTTTCAAAAAGATACAAGAGATGTCTCCTTGAGAATGAGAAAATAAAGCAACAGTTCTTGAAATAAGACTAAATGGCTGTGTCCCATTGGGAAATCTTGTTTACGGTCAGAATGTTCTCAGATTAGGATAAAAACCACTCGATTCAAGCAATTATTACCTCATGTTTTATATTTTTTTGCAGTGTACTCTTTGGGTTCATAATCACATGTCATTTATCCAGAAAGTATTGTTTTAAGTGACATTTTGTGAATGAATCAGATCCCAACATTCTGCCTTGACCTTTATTAGAAATCATTTGATCTTTTACACCAAACTTTGTAGTTAGAGGGTCACGTTACTTCTCCAGAGATGTCTCCAAGGCCGACAATGCGGATTGTAAAATACTGAGCTGGAGTTGGCTGAATGACAAATGTTTACGTTCTCGCCGGCTACATTACAACACCAACACTTCAGACAATCAATGCATCAGTTTTACAAATCACAATCTACCCCTCCAACCACCACCAGCCGTTAACACACACACCAGACTCATTCTATTGTGGGTGAAGTGTCTTGCCTAAGGACACGGCGACAGTTTGGCACTTTACAGCCGCAGCCGCCCCACTGTGGCACCTGGTGTTCCCAGAGGTCTCCCATCACAGTATTAACCAAATCCTGCCCTGCACAGCTTCCTAGATCTGATGGGATCTGGCTTTCACATACAAGTATGGTGACAATCAAAAATCACTATACTGGTATATAGTAAGATTTGTATAACTTTTTTAATATATTTTTGGTGGTTTGAAAGTTAGCAACCCCAGTTTTAACACACTTTAGCCACTCACCTGCTTAAACCGTGCTGTCCCCATAGGTTACTTTCATTCCCAGCCATTTTCACACCGATAAATACGTTTAAAAAGCGTCAAAAGTTTTCTGGAATTGGTGCAAGACTTGAGCCATCCTTGCTTCAGGCCACACACCGACAAACTGGAAGAAAGACAGAAAAGTACATTATGAGTGACGAGCTTTTACATCACTGAAAGCTTGGTGCAATATTCTGCTACTCTGGAAATATGCAAATATTTGTTCAGTTTCCCAATGGTTTTGTGATACATTGGGATGTTTTAAATCAAAATCAAGATTACAGGTAGGATTGAAAAGGGGGACGTTTCAGTGTTGCATCATGAGTGACAGAACAGAAGGAATGAGGAGCGCACACCAAAGGATAAATGAATAATAACTCGGTACTAAAATAAATTGAATTACAATTTCTAGTTTTAGCACAAAAAAGAACCAATCAAAATCTCCATCTTTCAGCATAATGAATAAGTAAATTGTAAAAAAAAAAAAAAAAAAGAATTACATATAGCAACCAATCCCGCCCTCTCTTACTTATTATTTTTAATTTCTTTATTATTGCTATTCATTTACACACAATTTACATACTATTTCAACTCAAATATAAATGATTTCAATTGTTAATGTATTAATACTATAAGTTCTGTTTGCCCTATTTATTCATTTACTTTTTTGAGACTGTTTACTGTGTATATACAATATAAGTATAAATGCATAATTTTGTGTATAATGTAATGTAATGTTTTGAGAGAAAATACACAATCTGAAAAGATGTATGACAAAAATGTGACTCTTCAATAAACAAAAAAGTACATTAAACATACGTTGACAAGTTACAGACTGTAAAATAAACGTAAGTCCTGTGCATGTGGTTATAATCAGGTTTTATGGGAGAGAAAGGAGACGTGTAAACAGTTCACATCTGGGACTGAATGTACGACGCAGCTGCAGGGGTCAAAGGCCACGGCACGAAGCACAACAAACACCAACACACATGTGTGGAGGGGACTTCTCACACTCATTCACAAAACTGAGGAGAAGAAAGAATGAATGATCCAGCCAAATATGACTAAAACATTGCAGATTGTAGAGGACTGCAAGTTCCTGGGTTTAACTCTGTCCAATGACCTGAAATGAAACAGAAATACTGATCAGGTTGTTAAGGAAGCTCCTCAGTGTCTACGGAAACTTAGAAAAACTACTCCAAACTCTAAGATTCAGCTGGACTTGTATCACGGCACCATTGAAAGTTTGCTCGTCAGTTCTGTAACAGTGGCTTGGTGACATCACAGCCAAAGAGAGGAAAACATATTTGGTCACAGCGACTGAACACACCTCAGCAAAAAGACTCAGGAGCTGGGTTCAATATTGTGTTCCTCTTTACACCAATCCAACACATGTGTGGAGGGTACTTACACTCATTCACAAAACTGAGGAGGAGAAACAGTGGAGAATGTGACCAAAACAAGCCTGTATTTACTCGATTTTGGAAAAGTTTTGAATATCATAAAAAAAGCACAATCACAATTTCTTAAAACACAAAATATTTCTGCTCCACCGCAACTATTCAGACGACACTCAGATCTATGTCTCACTGACTGCAGGAGAACATGGACCAGTGGACTCACTCCTTCACTGTATCCAACAGAT
>JAPMNZ010945970.1:0-10794 GCA_029875035.1 Pomatoschistus microps | reverse complement strand
GCGTGGAGCCTCCGTCTTGCCCCTGGTGTCTTTATAGCGGGGCAGCTGAGGCCCAGCCCCTGTCTGCAGACTTGCTTTTCACCCCCTCAGCGTCTTCTCTCCTCTGGCCTTTGAAGCCTCGTAACATCCACCAACTCTCTGCGGCAAAAAAAAAAGAAATACATGTGGTAACAGCTCTGTCCCTATTTACATGTATTTGTTATCAAACGGGAGACGAGAAGTTGTTTGATATCCACGGACAAAAAACAAGCTGTTGGCTCGGGGCACTCTGGGGTGTCTAACTGATTGACTGCATGGGCAAAGTTCCCAGGGTCCCGTCTTTGTGTCCGACCGCTTTTCAAACACCCCCAGGCTTGAGAAAGTTTTGCCGCGGGCAGAAAAGAAATGATAAATTAGAATTACATTTTCCCAAATCAGAGTGTCTAGTTTTCAGAAAGGTGAAGAAAAGAAAAAAAACCATATCCTTTTATCATGCGAAATCAAAGGACAATGGCGTTTTTTGACACGAATGTTTGGAAGAGTAATCATATGAATATGCAAAGTGAAAAATGGAAAAAAAAAAAGTGCGCGTCCTGCTGGGCTTGTGCAATTGACGGGACACTTTGAAATTTTGGAGTTTACATATCTGCATGTTTAGCGCCGTGCTTTCAAGAATAAAATAAGCTGACTATTAATATGGCGTGAGAATGCGAAAGCTTCCAAATATTCAAACCGTGGCACCGTTTATAATTAGAATGCGCGCTCAGAGGGTTGTGGAACGCGCCGTACCTGTCTGCCCTTATCTCGTGTGTATGGTCTGTCCTTCAAGGCGGCGAGGGGGAATAAAAGGAAGCCGGCAAGCCCCCTGCCAGGCGCGTAGTCGAGAAACTACCATGAAAAGCCGGCAGATAAAACACGAACAAGTGTAAAGAAAGAGATATATGCTGTCCCCGTTAGCCTTTGAGCTCAGATATAAAGGGTTATAGCCACAACTTACAACCTTTCCAGCGGTAATGACTTTTCAATCACGCTCCCATGACAGCACACAGAGTCGTGGCTAAAATACAAGCGCAAGCAACTCACAAATGCCTAATGGTCTTTATCATAAATATGAGTACTGCAAAGGTTACGATGAGATGGATACGTCCCCGCGCCCCATTTAGTTGCACGAAAAGGACGGTGGTGAGTGATGCGGGGCAGAGAAACAAGTGGGCTGCACTCAGGGCTGATCTTAACGTAGGTGAAATATCTGCTCTTGTGTAAAGGTTATCTCAATATAACTTCCACAATGCACAATGTTTGCCCGGAATCGAAAAAAAGCACACTTGAACTAATGGAAGACCTTGCCATTTTGTGCTGACTTAAAGGCAGCCCGGAGAATAGCGTAGAATCTCAAAGCGACTCCTGCCAAAGCCGTACTTAGCCGCCGTGAGCGATGGTTTACTCAGGAGAATCATAATAACATGATAATATCTATTGATCTCCATTGATTTGCTATTAGGGGCTAGTTTAACCTTGATTAATAGGAGATTGGCTGTCAAGTCCATGGCCATAAAGGGATCATTGACACGCTACAATAGCCCTGTTGAAGCCGCCCCTCAGGTCTGTTTCTGCGGCCGATCGATCGCTGACCTCTGCCTCTTATTTAGCACAATAGAAGTGCACCTTTTTCCCCACATGATGAACAGTGTCTGTCTGAGAGCCACAGGGCACACCCGGCTTAACCTTGAGCATGAAAATGTGCTTTCTAATACTGTGGAAGTTTTGACCGGGGCCAAATTGGACTGATTGATTTGAGTGATTGATTTGACAAGAAAATGGTACAATATTGTTTGCTTTGCATTTAAAGAAGACATATAGTGCATTATTGTGGGCCATTAACCAGGACAATGAGACTCTTTTTCTGTCATATACTGCTCTAGAATGCAAAATGATATCTTAAGTAGAAAATATGGGTAAACAAGTATGAATGGTAAAAAAACGCATTCTGCCTGTAACTCCTTATGCTACCACCAGAGGGAGGAGTTGGGATGGTTTTTGTGTCAAATTTAAAAATGCCTTTCTGCAAACAGCCATGTGATTATAAAGAACGTCAATACATCGGATGATTGACCAAAACTTTTGTTTTAAAAGAACATGGCTCTGAGTGTGATCATCATCATATTATCATCATTATTACAGGACTGATTAGTGAATTCAGCAACATGATTCTGCAGCAACACACAGACATTTGAACTGCTTGTTGCAGTGTTCTCCAATCGCAGAATCCTCCCCATTCGCTTTGAGTAAATATTTGGATAGTGCAGTTCTGGTCAGTGCAGATCTTCTCCTGCTTCTGCTGCTGTTGCGGCTGCTGCTGCTGAAGGGAGAGTACAAAGAAAACATGACAGAGCCGTGCACTACAGGAAACAGTCTCTACCTGCTTTCTGATTTCTTTCCCAAATTTGTATTTCTCTTGTACATGCATATTTGAATCAGTCTGAATTGTGCCGTTTCACTTTCCTCCAATCCCCACTCACTGTTCTGTGTTTTTACAATTACATGCACACTAAAGAATTCTTCATGTTATGCTTTTAATACAAGATAAACATCACAATGAAGTTCACATGCTGTTGAAGTGTTAATGTTTAAATTTCATTTGCAGAAATTGCAGCAACTTTGCTTTTTCCAAACTAGACATACATTAATTCTGGGTTTTGATGCCAAAAACAAAATACATACAAATGGGTGGATGATGGGAGAATGACTGGTGGTGGTCGAAAGGCAGCTGTGGCTAGAGTAGTAGCTCATCACCACAAGTGTCCATAAAAATGCAAAATAATACTGATGCATTATCGATTGCGATGGCAGGGGAGGTGACCTGCACGACATATCAGAGTTACCACAAAACATACACGTGTCTGAGGACAGTGCACCACAAAACTAATAATTCAACCCTATACTTATTTTATTCCTTCTTACAAAATATGAATCAAGACAAGAATCAAACATCCATCATAAATCGAACCAAATAGGGATGGTTTGAATCGTGACACCTGAACATAAATCTGAGGTCGATCACGGCTCAATGGTTGTTGTAAAAGTAGATCTTGGTTTGATAAAGTGTGGGCACCCCTACTGTAGACCATGTCAGACTCAAATCAGTCATGTTTTTCTACCCATAACCCTCTATGCAGCTCCAGATGTAATAACATGTCACAATTAGTACATTATACCTAATATATATGGCACGAGCAGCATGGCATTCTCCCATTTGAATGCTCGACTACTTAGAGCAATTATCGGAATAATCCAGCTTTAACAATATCCCTGGTGTATAGCCTTGTTCTGCAGCTCAATCCCAGAAGAGCTCTGTTATAAAAGCTGCATTGGCTCCCCATTAGGCAGGACCGGAGGGGACAGAGTATCTCTCACTCAATGACCTTTATTACAACAGGGCCCATAGGTCAGCGCCACAGACAAATATGTATGAGGCTTATTAGGACAGCTGCCCTGAGCCGGACCTGCAGGCGTCCACCAGCACGACACCGAGCGCTCTGTCCGAATTAAGACTAAATGACTGGGCCTCGCAAGTGCCCTTTTATTCAGCTCCAAATAAGGCAGGGCTGGTGGGCTGTGTGCACCTTTATATTTTTGTGCTGCAAAGAGAAAAATCCACAATGAGTCTTACAAGAGCTGTTCTGAGTGGACGCAGGAAAAAGTTAATCCAAAAACTGTTTTAATCCTCCTTTGTTATATTTCGCACCTGAGCAAAGCAGACTGTACACGTTGCTAAATGTTATTTTTCTCTCCAGAATCCGGGAGATTTTTGTTCTAAAATTAATTAATCTCTGACCACAGTATGCTGCATCTCCTGCTTTTCCCCTTTTTTTTTTGTTACTCAAAGTTGTATTTTGATTGAGTCACGGTTGACTGTTGTGTGTATGTTCGAGTTATATGGTTTTTGCCCTGCTTTTGAGTCCTCACGTGGTCTGAAAGTATTTGTTTTCACTTCCCACATATCCCCACCCACATAACAGCGTTAAAAATCCTCACATATTGCAAGTACAAAAAGGTAAATACAGTTGCATGTCAGAGAAAATTGGCTTAGCTTGATAGTGCTATGGACAGGGCTGATGTCATTCAGTTGATTAATCGGTTGATGGTTCCTAAGTCAATGTGTTGTTTTAATTAGTTGACTTGTCAGTGAAAAAACAGCAGAAGTTATATATCTTCCAATAACAGCGTTGATCATCGCTGCTGTGTAAACAATGGCCGCCTCGGCAATAGTTTGGATACAATTTACAGAAACAAAGGGACGGCAAGAGATCACAGCTTTTTGTTCAAAAATAGTTTTTCAACAGTTGTCTGTTTCAGTTGCTTCTTGTTTGGCGTCAATAAATGATGAGACAACACTTTGTTAGATCAAATCAGGTCAAAATCATCCCCTTCGTCAATATCCATCACTAATATTTATTAATTAGCCACCACTGCACTTTTGTAATGTATCTCCTGGTTTAGTTTACCCATTTGATCCACTATTTGTTTGAAGCTGTTATAGATCTGTTTTCAGCTGTAGAACTATCGCCCGCAAATAACCCGAATACATTTGAATACACATAACTCCTCAATGAGCGTGCACTTTTGTCACGTTTCTCCTGGCTTAGTTTAACCCCATAGCACTACAGTAAATGTTCCCGAGTCTAAAGGCCGCATGTCTGTCGGTCAAGCCAATCCGATCGGACAGGTGATGTGGGTGAGTAATCCATTAGAAGGATACAGAATCCCTTCCTCAGCAGTGCACCGTTGGAGCGCGCTCAGCAAGCACCTTGACGGGCCCCAGAGCCAGGGCCTGTCAGGAGCCAGGAGGCAGAGTGATGGAGAGCCCCCGCCACGGTGCACTGGACCCTGGCTCTTACCCACGCACCACCGCTGGGTCTGCCTTTCACCCGGGGGCCCCTTGGTCACCACAACACACTCCAGATGTATGGAGGTATGCACGGGCTGACGGTGCGGACGGGAGCGCGCCAGTACAGTGTCAGAGGAGATTAAGATATTTCCTGTCAGTCTACTGTCTCTCGGTCCCAGAGGTGAGGCCCATTTCCATTATTGAAGGAAAATTCACTCGGATCCCTCAAGCTTGTCGGCCAATCACAAGTGCTCCCGGAGGACGTTAATGAAAAGGCGAGCAGATCCCAGAAGAAACATCTCTATGGCTGCACACATAATGGCCACGGGAGAACAGAACAGCACTCTCACTGAGTTTGCCAAAGTGGACTTTTCCTGCATCCATCTACTGTACTGAGCTGACAGAGACCTTGGACTGGCTCGTATGAGAATATGACAAAAACACAACAATCTCTATTCACATTTACTTGTAGCATCTTGTCTGTGTGATGTATTTCACACAAATGTCTTCTAAATAGCTGTTTTCAGTCAAGCATTGAAAGGTCAATTTGTTCTTTTTGAGCATTATGACATCTACTCACCAATGTTTGGTTCTTGAGCAATTCAAAGTCTGACAACCGTTTTTCCTCATTGAAAACCATTGAACATTCTCAGCTGGACTAAATCAATGCGCACATTTTATGAAATGTGTAATATATCTACTGATGCATAATTGGAAAATGAGTGATAAGTACTCCATATTGTACAATGTGTTCATTTAAAAATCCAATCTCTGTTGGCTCTTTAAAGTCAAAAAAGCAAAGCTCCAACTTCACAAATTGCAGCAATGATTTTTAAATAATGTGTGGGATTCCTTCTTTGCCAATTGCAGTGACTAAAGACACTCTTGGTTGTTATGAAACTGAATCAATAATGCAGAGCACTGCTGTGTCTTTATTGCATCTGGGGAGCTACTTATTCATACAAAAGGCACATTACATTATGGGCTTGGCTTGCCCAGGGCTTGTAGTTATTGAAATTTAAAATTATGCCTCACATCAATGTCTTTTGTAAATATGGCTGTTAATTTGTTAATGCATTAGCGCGGTGTAATGATTCATTTAAAGTTTTGAATGTGAGTTTGTTGCTGACATGTTACTAATTACTGAACAGTTGGCAAATGACAGAGTGGCAGAGTTTCTCGGGAAAGTGTGTCAAAATGTTACAACAAAAATTAACAACACGCACTATGGACTCTGTAAAATATATCACATCTTAACAAATTAACATCCTTTCACCGTATCTGCAGATCCTGTGTTTGCCTCCTTCTTGGTAACGTGTGAAGAGCGAAAGGCTTTGGGCTGTGAGATCCCTGTAAAGGTGAGGGCTGAGGGACTCTGGGAAAACTGCAACAGCGAAAACACGGAACAGTCACATTGTCTCAGGAAACAAGTCTTCAGCTTCAAATGCAGCATTTCCCTTTTCAGGAAAGTACTTGTGATCCCTCGACTAACGTTGATCTTTTTTCATAGAGTTTTCAAAAGTGTAATATTTGTTGAGGGACTTTAGTCATGTGTTTGTTATGTATTTAAAACAATACATCCAATATTTAGAAAAAGAACGTTCATCTTTGCCCTGACCACCTTCACCAGCCCAGTGCAGAGGTGCGTGGAAAGGGGCATGCCCTCTTGACCCAGTTCATCGTGTTTTCTGTGTGCTTACAATATATGAAAGCAATTGTACATTTAAAGATACATGGTTGCATACATATCTTTTCCAGAATTTGTTCGTTGTGTGTTCTGACATTGCTGTTTGTTCTGTAAAGTACTTTGAATACGTATATAAATTGGCGTCTCCCATTAAACTTGACTTGTCTAATTTCGTCTTGCAAATAGAACAGCAGAAAATGAGCAATTAATGGCGGTAAATCCATTTCCACCAGGGGTATGCAGTGACAGGGGGTAAAATGATTTTGGGTATCCACAAATACGCTGTAGTTTTTATGACTTGTGTGCCAAAGGCCAACAAGAAAACAAACACTTTAAAACAACGGCGTGATGCGAACATTCTCAGAAGTTTACTTGATAAAAAATGAGCAGATCTTGTGCTTGGACACATGAATGATTCAGATTCCAATCCAGACTCAGTGTATTTGACATTTTCAGTAAAAACCACATGTGCAAAAGAATCCCAGAGTGCACCAGACAAGTATACAATAAAACAAGCTAAAAAGTACAAGAAATAATTGGCACTTTTGAAAACCAATTAACAAAACAGTTATAATAACAGGTATAAGATCATTACAGTGTTTTTATCAGACTGATTGTGGAAAGAAGCTGTTAGTATATCGAGATGTCCTGCTTGCCAGAGGGAAGAAGCTGGAACATGACTTCTCTAGGGTGACCAGAAGAGCCATTGAGAAGTACATATTCTAGCCTTTTTGTACCGACTTATTTGGGAGAACATGCTATATTTCTGCGAATACTTGTGATGCAATGCCTTTAAGCTCCAAATCCAATGATCCTAAGCACAGACCCCATATCAAATATTTGCATAGAAGAATTTTGACGGTCTGAAAAGTTAACCAGCTTCCATCAAAACCCCATTAACAGTAATTGTGAGCCGGTGCCGCTCCGTGCCCTCTAGGTGCCGGGCCATCCGAGCGGGTTATGTAAAAAGAGGACGCGATGACAGCCCTGTGTGTTACGTCTGTGTGCGTGTCTATAGTGTGTCTGGGAGGATGGACAGTTCGCCACCCAGCGGGGACCGTGGCGCTCCGGCTGGGTAGGTAATGATATCAGATGCCACGCTCCACAACAACAGGTGCCTTGGCAGTGCCACCTTCTACCGCCACGCTGTGACAATGACATCAACGCACAGGCTTCGGTTAATTATAGATCACCAATCCCTCGCTCTCTGCAACGGGCGGCCGCGAGAGGACGCTTGTCGGAGAAACAGTGACATGTTTTTGAAATGTTTTGGAACAGAGCAGTAACTTACAGTAGTAACTTTTTTGCAGTTGTTCGTAGCTCCACTGAGATTCAGATTATTTTTATTTGCCATTTTGCCACATTGGAATACATTTGCAAAAGTCCCCAGTGTGCCCCAGACATCCATGAATAAAACAAGGTAAAAAGTACAGGAACAAAAATAAGCTAAAGAACAGAAATAAAATATGCACTTGGTTTTGGATGCTACACACATTTCATTTATTTGTGGCCCATCAAGGCTTGTCTAAAAAATAATTTTATCGACTTATCGTTCAATAACTTTTATTCTCTGGCTTTTGCACCACTTGTGTCAGTTCAGTTGTTTTTTGAATGTATTTTTACAGTTATTTTTTAAATCATTTGTTTGGTAGATGCCTAATAATTACTTGTTTTCATTTTATTGTTTTTATATTTTTTGCTAATTGCTACTATTCTAACATTTTATTTGGCAGACGTAAGAGTGAATATTATTATTTATGTACAGACATTTAGAAACTTTCTGTAAAATGTGCTATACAAATAAAGTGGATTAGAATATAACTGATGAATAAAACAAATATATGTTGGGCCTCAATATCATTCTACTGTGAATTTACTTTGCAGAAGTGGAGAGAATGGGCATTTGTTTTTGTAAAACAAAGCATTTTTAGATGTTAATAGTTAAATAAGACTAAATATTTATCAATTCTGCTGTTTATTTTCAGTATGCTTTTTAATAAATTCAATTAAATTCAATGTTTTCTTGTATAGCCCTAAATCACGACAGTTATCTCAGAGGACTTACCAACACAGATCAGAGACTCAAACATACACATACATTATTTTTGATGTATTATTGTTTTGGTATTATTGTTTATTCAATAATTTTCTGAAGCAATACATTTTTCATCAAAACAAGTTGTCGTGACAAATATGTTGCAAATCTTTAATAGTAGATCTCATTATAAAGCATTATATTCTGAAAGACAAAGAAGGTTCACTGCTTCTGAGCAAGCTCTAGCTTTGAACACTGTGTAAAAGTTGTGAGAATCACTTATAAACTATAAATAACTGTGACTGTAGAGTGAATATAGTGAGTCCTGTGTGTGCAGGGAAGAGGTGAAGTATATCCCTGGACACCGGCTTCTGAATGAACTAGTTCGTCTTTAATGTTTATAGGACAGCAACATTATCGAGTACAGGGCCTTGAAATGTATTCATAAATATGTTGCTGTAAATCCTCTATTTATCACTTGTCAAGGCAGAAGTAGGTGTTGTATTTTGTGTTGTGAAGTTACTGTAGTGTTGTGATTTCAGATCCATCCTCATCTGTGGGTACAGCTTCTTACAGCAAAAACTGACATAAACATTTTCGAGACCGGTGCCATTATTTCTGTTTAGTCATGTGGCGACCTTTAGTATCTAGAAAAGAAATAGAATGTATTGTGAATATTTCAATAAAAAGTGATGTTCATGTGACATCACAACAATTCAAAGGAGGAGGGCAGTTGAAAAATCTTTCTTGGTTGCTATGGTACCTGTCCCAACTCAGATTTGAGTTTTAGTTTAAAGCTAATTTCTCTTTCATCCCTGGTCCAATTCACTTTAAAAACCTTGAGTATCTAGAAAGTTCCCTTTTATATTATCATTATCATTACTATTATGATTATTGTTATTATTATTATTAAACCAAAAGTGTCACTGTTGTCCATTTGATAGGCATAATTCCATTCAATCAATGGCATACGGAGCCAATCTCGAACAATAAAAAGTTGCGTATCCTAAACAACTGTACGCTTGTGTCTCAAAGTCTAAAAAAAAAATATCCAAATCAAAGGAGAAGCCCTATTTCTCTTGTTTAAGAAAATTCATCACTTTGAATAATTAAATCACTAATATTACTCAAATGGTGACACGGCTCTGCGACAGTGTTGTTGCTTTGACGATGTTGTCTGGAACGCTCCCGGAGGAGACTGAAGGCACATTCGAGGTGCACCAGTTGGATGACCATATGGAACTCTTTGTGGCGCCAAGAGACCATGCCGCTCCGAAACCTGATCACCATCTCCCTAGTGACAGCTGGAGCCTTTACACCATCAGAACATTTGTAGACTTCTAATTTGTCATAACCACCTCCTGTGGCAAAGAAATATGCTGCAAAAAAAATTAGGTAAGCAAAGTTTAGAATGTGTGGTACATGAGCAGTTGGGGAATGAAGGCTCGGCTTTGTGTTGGAGAGGAATGGGAAAAGAAAAAAAACTTTAGAAAACTAAGTTGGCCAATGTGAAATTTGAAGAAGCAACTGGAGAAGTAGAAAATGAGAACTATGTGACAATTGATCTTTATCTTGAACTAATCGTGTTTTATATATATAGGATTTTGAATGAATGGAGAATCTTTTATACATAATAATCCACCAGTGGGATATAACTTTTGTCACTTAGCCACAATGTGTAATACTAAAGATGTTTATTTTTTTTTCTTTTGTACGATGTTGTCAATGTTTTTTTCGTGGTTATACGTGTTTGTGTTCCCCTGTTCAAAAAAGATATCTATATATGAATAATCCTCTTTTTATCCAGACCAATCCACTTTATTTATAGAGCACATTCCACAAACAAAGTGTCCCAAAGTGCAACAAAATAAAACAACATCAAAATACTTGCATTTAGCTCACTTCAGTCTTATCGGGCCTCAAACAAGAAGTCGAAGCTAGTAAAATCAAGAATGAAATCAGCGCATGAATGTGTAAACATGCATTCAATCTGTAAAAATATGGTGAATGAATTAAAATCAATCCAACATTATGAACAAGAAACATAAAAAAATAAAAAAATAAAGGAAAAAGGCACAGCTCATGCAACGTTAGAAGCCTGAGCATAACAGTGGGTCTTAAGACAAGGACGAATTTATTGTGATGAAGGAGCATGATCCAATTGGTTATGTTCATGTGACATCACAACAATCCAAAGAGCCTATA
>JAPMNZ010945959.1:0-12638 GCA_029875035.1 Pomatoschistus microps | reverse complement strand
ATATTATTTTAGTACAATATGACGTCAAAACAATAGCTAAACATTTAATGATTGCATGGCCGTCTATAGCGTTGACCATTGATGAATTGGACAGGTTGACTGCTGACATCACTCATTGATTTTGCATATTAGGGGTTACTCTTCCATGCTCCATTGACAGGAGTCTGGAGCCAAATTCTCAAGAGAAACTAAACAGGCATTCATGAGTCAAGCAGGTCTTGAACTATTTGGGAAATAAGGGACCTGATGGTTCAATTATCATGGAGTCATATGTGGATTTAGAAGGACCGTGTCAGGATAAAACCAAAAATATCATGAAGTGTGTTAAAACCCATTGAGTGTGACAAATTTAAAAGTAAAATTAATTCATACCACATATTTTTACAACTGCTAAACACTCCACAATGGAAACGTGAATGGGAGCCAAAGGCTGTAGTGGAAACATTTGGTCCACGAGCACTTCCCTATCCGTCCATAGCACTCTCAATTTCTGGTCTTTGGCATCTCAATCAGCACTTTACCTGATAACCAGGACCAAGTTGATAAATGGCTAGGATGTGAGCTGCACTGAGCGCTTCAGAAAACAAGTAAACGGCCCCCATCTGTCCACAAAAGACACGGTTGGCATCTGCTGTCTCCGCCGAGCCGAGGAAACACTTGTCAAACGTCTGGAACGTCAAAACATATGAGATGAATTATAAGAATAAATGAATTATGCACTTCAATCTAGTATTAATGGTACTTACATCATTTGTACTGACAAACCAGGAGATGTCCCCAAAGGAGGCAAGTTCCCCATTTACATAGCAGCTAATTTCACAGCTCTTCCAGCGATTGTACACATGCACGAGAGACACCATGTACCACTAAAACCACACAAAAGACAACAGTTTACCATTTTGCAAGATATATACTAGTGGCTCAGAACTGGTGTATCTGCGGTGTTTGTTTTTAAGCACTAGTCTGCTATCGTGATCAGTGAATCCGTTGAAAATGTATCCCTTTCCAGAAAACTGAATTCATGACCTAAAATTTATTTTGTATAGTATTTCGTTACACTGGAAAAAGTACCTGTATTCCGAATACTGAGAAAACTTTTATTAATTCATACTTTTTTTATTCTTTTTTTTCTTGTAAATTAATGTTTATTTACAAAAGTATACAGGTGCATTTCTAAAAACAAAATAACATAGAATATTCACTTTAAGAATACCCAATGTTTCTTTTTATGAGAAAGTATGTATTCCCATGATTTTTAGAAAGTAAAAAGACTTTAAAGTAGTGAGGGAATACAATTACTCAGAAAGAGTATTCTGAATACGTAATGGGATCAAATGTATCCCGTGTCCCCAAAACGATTGAGCTAAAAACAAGAAGACATTTATTCCACTTATTCCTTTTATTTCATCTCTCAAACTTACACATACATATCTATATTCAATACTAGAGCTCTGGTTATCTTGTTTGTAGCGTACCTTCTGTGGTTTGAAGTCGTACTTGACACAGTGCTGGAATCCTTTGCCCTTAGATTTCAGGGAGGTCACTATCAAACACCCGCCAACAAAATGTGCAGAGTAACCGAGGCCTTTACTAGTGCGAAAGCTGTGGAAAGAATGACAAGACATGAACCAAATGGGTTATCGAGTACTTCAAGAGATAAATTATATACTGAACAAATGTTGGGATTCTTCAATATTCCATCTACAGACAATATAAAAACCAATTATCCATAAAATTAGAATTCAAAGTCCTCATTATCTGTTATTTGTGGAGTTGCATTCCTTTTACTTTTATTAACCATTTTCTTCCACTTCTTCCACACAGCAGTCAGAGATGCCCAGACATCGCTGTTCACAATTCCAAGGCATTCTCAGGCCAGTCCCTTCTGCATGTCCTGGGGCCTCCTCCCTGTAGGACATACTTGGAACGTCTCCTCAAGGAGGTGCCAGGAGGCATCTGAACTCCTCAGTTTGCTCCTTTGACATGGTGGAGAATCAGCTCAACTCCGAGCTCCTGCTATGTGTGACTGAACTCCTCACTCTATCTAAGGGAGAATGTGGCCACTGTAGATGAAACTCATTTTGACCACTTGAATCTGTGATCTGGTCCTTTTGGTCATAATCTATGGTCATGAATGGCCTTTAATTTAAGCATAATAATCATGTATTACTCTTTATTTTTTAGATTGAATGTGTAGACTTTAAATGGAAAATGAAACTTGTTTAAAAAGCAACTACTTTATGACCACCGCTCTAAGAAGTACATCTGACAGAGCACAGATAGCAAATCATTTTCAAATGGTGTTTCAGAGAGATGGGACTTTGCATGTAATTTTCTAAATTAAGCCTTTTCAAAAGAACTGGAGCACTTTCATTACAGATTTTCCAAAGCAGCTCAGTGCAAGTGCAGCTTATCATTTAAAACAAGACAAGTAAGTGACAGTTGTAGGAATTATATTTTTGACAGAACTTAATTATGACTTCAAAATCAAAACAGTGAAGCGTTTCATTTATGTGATAGAAATGTCATGTTTAAAGAGTGCAGTGCAGTGTTCACTCTGCACATCTGACACACAGCATTTGCATCAAACTGACACATCTGAAACGTGTGAAATGGAAAACACACAAGTACACATACCAGTAAAGATAAGGCTTGTCTTTATCAACATTAATGTTGTTGAGGGGATCCATGCGGAGCCAGGTGTGGAATGTAAAACCATTCTGATATGGCCATTTTGCAATAGGAGGCAGAGCTATAGCCTTAAAAAAAAGGAAACCAGAGTTAGTCAACACAAAACCACACTTCAACAACACAACAGTACAAAGAGCATTCTGTGAGACTACAATCACATTTTAGATAAAAATATGTATAAAAGCAATAAAAAGCTGGAACAATATTGCAAAACACACTGCTCAACAGAGTTACAAAACATGTATAATACTTACAGCAGCATTTTTTCCAGGAAAGCTGAAGAAGGAGTCTGGACCGTTTCTGTGGGCCATGTACTTTAGCACTGACAAGAGCTTCACGGCGTGGCGAGGCTGACAAACAACAATTACAACAATTTCTGAATAAAATCCTAAAACATAAAAGTTTATGTATTATCAAGTAATAATTTAGATGAATCAAGCACACTTTTCTTACATACAAAATTAGAAGATCGATCAACAGCGAAAGTTTTTAAATAATGGTAAAAAGTGATGTTTCTTCGGAGCCATTTTAAAACACATTAGCAAGTGGGGAAAAGCATGATATNCTTCGGAGCCATTTCAAAACACATTAGCAAGTGGGGAAAAGCATGATATAGTCCAATTATTGTTATTGCTGTATGTATTATCAAAAAAACAAAAACAATTTCAATAGTGCCCCTATCTGGGACTGATAGGGGTACCAAAAATGATTAGATGGTTGCACCACAACTATTTTTGCCCAGACTCACTTCTAAATTACATGCTAAATCTGACCACAGGGCAATCTCTGTGTAATACATGGTTTTGATGTGTGCAGACCTAGCTGGGTAGTACTTTGCATAGTTTATCACAGATGAGCGTGTTGCAGGGACTCACCCACTGGCCCTTTTCTCCTTGTAACTTGCTGAAGAAGAGCTTTAACTCCTTCACTGTGATGCTATAGCTGGCCAGGACTCCCAACATGTCCACCAACAGGTCTGGGAAGGACAGTGAAGGATATCAGAAGGCGAGCAGTGGAATGTCGGAGGTGTTGCATTAGGACTGAAAAACCTGCACTACTATTGACACGGTTTCTTAATTGCCACTTTTTATTGCACATAATTTATCCTGCATTTAACATGTTTCCACATTTCTTTCTTTTGCACAATCTTGAGTGTTTCTATCCATGCCAGATGTGACATGTACATCTCTCCTGTGTGAGATCAATAAAGTATGTCTTATCTTGCATTGGTTCTTTATTCTTTTACAGTATTTTGTTTTTCTTGACCACTTTGAGTTGTCTTGTGCATTACTCTGTGCTATACAAATAAAAGCGCCTGCAAATTTGTACATTTTCTGTACCTTTAGGACACATTTGACCCAATTTGTTATATGTGTGCTAAGTGGAAAACCTTTAAAATTGTGAAAAAATAGGCAAAAGCCAAACTAGCAAATTGTATGCTTTGTATTTGGGCTTTATGCACTATGTGTATATTGAGAGTTTCAGAATTCAAATATAATTCAAATAAGATTTTGGTCAGGTGCATGTGATGGTGCTGTTGTCTCTTTGCAGAGCAGATCATGAAATGCAGTCTTGATCTCTGCAACCTTTAAGAGCAGCTAAGTGCATTTCCTCATTCAGCTCGTTTCTCTGTGAATGTGAGACTGATTTGCCACTTACAGTCACAGGATGTGCGACGGTACAGGTGTTATTACTGTTCCTCCTCTGCTCATTTCTTTGTGAGAGAATTTATAAGTGATTGACTTCTTCCAGGTCTGCGTTTTGCGTGCGTGTGCGTGTGCGTGTGCGTGTGCGTGTGTGTGTGTGTAAAGAGCAGATAGTAGGGACTCTTTAATAAATATGACAAAATAAACAGATGCGCGTGGTGAGGATAACAAAACTAATTTGTTGATGTAATCCAAGCCGACCAGAACCACAGTGAAATTACACCAATTAAGTCCCATTTGAGTCCAAATCTGCAGCTTTAAAATGCTTTACCTGCGATCATGCTGTCGGTGGTGGCGATTCGGTCCAGAACTAGTTGGATGAGCCCCATTTGGGTGCAAGCCTGCAGGTTGCGGACACTCTTTTTGAGGATGGCGGTGAAGATGCTCCAGACCTCAGCCTGACACGTGGGTTCGCACTGGTCCAGCAGCTCCACCATGCACACAATACTCTCTGGCTCCTGAATTATGAAGTTCATCTCCAGGTCGAACTGGCCACCTACCAACTGTAGAGCAAGAAAAAGAAATAAAGTCACACTTAAAGCAAAGAAGGTGTTGTTGTTCTGCTGGTACATTGAAATGGGAATGGAGAATACAAGCATCTCAATGAACATAAGAGTGATATCCGTACATGGGTATATATATGGAGAAACAGTTCAGCCTTCAGATAAAGCGGCTCTATGTGTCATTCCCATTTGATCCATTAAGAATCAGATGAGTCTTTAAACAGACTAGTGTGAGTTTAGTTTAAAAGGACATGGAAATGCTATTAATCTGAATGTTTATACATCGCCATCTGCAGTTCTTCTTCTTCAGTACAGAATCCAAGATGTGAGTTATAAAAAAAAATGGCCTACTTGATCACTGGATCAAAAAAACTACTCGCTTCAGTTCTGAAATGAACAAGCAAGGTAGTAGAAATTGTTTATTTAAAACATGTGGTGGTCCTGCTCAAAATTCTGTTCAAGTCAGCTAGAGAAAATACTAAATCTTGCGTTTTAGTGTCACCTTGATTGGACCATGTGAATTGCTAGTCAGACTGTGGCGCCTGTTCCCTACATGCATCCGTTCACACTGCTCAGGAAAACGCTCCTAAATTCAACTCAAAGCTTTGCAGTTGGCATTCCTGTGCAGCATGACAATTCAGAGTTGATTGATGATGACAATAATATGATCTTTAATGAAATCCACAAAGTAAAAGGGACAAAGAATATATCACTTTGTTGAGTATGCGAGACCTATTAGGCAGGTGATAAATTATTCATCCGACCCGCGGCTGTCCAAAAGCTTCAAAGGTCAAGGGAAAAGACAAGGCTGTTTGTCGGACCGCAGCATAGACACATGAATGCACCTAAAGCAGTTGTGCCACAGATGAAACAAGGCTAAGGTCAAACATTAAGTCAGACAATGCTACAAGAATTATAAAACTCTTTCAAATTAGATGTGGGGAAAATAAACAACAACTTTAATTCCTGATGGAAACTGGATGGTAAACTCATCAATCTCGTGCCAAATGTGCTTGTATATTTTCAGGTCCAAAAGTAAAAGGAATCCAACATGGAAAATAAATATATGGCTTCATTGTGTGAAATATACTGTTAAAGTGAATGCCGTGTTACTTTTGGAATTGTACAATTCTCACCGATGCAGCCCCCTAATTGGTCGAAATTAATTGAAATCCTGGTTTAGTTATTCTCCTCCAGCAGATCTTACTGGTCTTAGTTGGTCTTAGCTGGTCTTACTTGGTTCGCCATTACCATTCGGTCGGTCTGTATCTGGAAGTCCCACAGGATCTTTGCACGCTCATTCTCCACCACCTTAGGAGGACTTTCCCATTTAGACTTTGGGGTTTCCAGCCCATACTCTGCACTGATGTTTCTGTACACTATGCCAGCCACTTGGTTATGGCGTTCCATGCAGGCCTTCCCTGTCAGCATCTTGCACCCTGCAGTTATGTTTTGTATTGTTTCAGGTCCCTCTTTGCACAACCAACATATATAATATATTCTTCACTTTTTATTTTTAAAACTTTGATCTTTGACATTGCAGTTCTTGTGGCATTAGATTAAGTCTCAGGCCTGTAAAACTACTACAACCTGAGAAATACAATAATATAATTTAATTCATGATAGCCAAAGAGATGGCTCCCATGACCCGTCTTGTAAAACCAATTTGATCCTCAGTTGAGCCGTATGGCAGAGGACTGATGTGCTTAGAGTCTGGGACTATATTGTACATCCCATAACTGTCACAATTTGTCACACCTTAATAGTTGCAGTGACATTTTTATTATTGCCCTCTGCCCATTACTGAAAGATAAGGAAAATAGCAGTGCTCCCGACAAATTAATAATATGAGGGAGGGTGTGTGGAGTGGATGGGGAAAATGAAAGATAAAATTAGGTTAGTGATAGATGTGATAACAATGTGTCAGTAGGAGAGCAGAACAAGCCTGGCAGACGGCAGATGCACCACATTTTAACCTTGTAACATAATTTTTTTAATAATAATTTTTGTGGTTCATTTTTTACTTACAGAACAATAGTGCTCTGTGTGATGGGTCCAGCTTTTCTCATGTTATTGCTTTGCCTGGAATGCTCCTCCATCTGACACTAGATTGCAATCTTGTTCTTGGTGTAGATAATTTTTGATTTGTATTGCTTTCAACATCTGGATCTGGATCCAATTTCTCAGAATGCATGTTTCTCACAACATGACAAGGTCTGGGTGATCGATTTAAAATAAAATAAATAGATCTGTACAGAACTGTATAGAAAGATGCGACAAGAAATATGCATTATCTTTGGTCCATAAATATGATACTTATTATTATATTAGTTATTTCAAGCTTTAGAAGGTTAAATAGTATCACATGTAGAAAATATATGATGAAACAAGTATGAATAGTAAAACATGCATGGATGGTTCTAAAAAAAAAAAAAACCCTCCCAATCTGTTTTTGATGAGAGAACAATGATGCAACAGTTACAATCTCAAAATAAAATGTATTATGCATAACATAGATATTTTAACTGATCAAATCAGACATTTAAGCCAATTTGTGCATGTAAGCCAAACATTGTGAAAGGTGAATTAAGAGAGTAAAGACAGAAGCAGTATGTCCCCTCCGGTGGTCTTTCCCCAAAACAGTGAGTTTAGAAGGAAAATAGGTCATCCTCTTCAACCCCCATGATCTGCGTCTCTAAATTTTGATACACATGCTGATAATTGAGAAAGATTGAGATTGTAATGTCTCAATCTTTTAAGACTCTAACCTACTGGAGACAAATGCATGCATAAGAATCTCCAAGTCTGCTTCAGGCAATGTATTTTAGATGGTAAAAAGGTGCTGATGTTACTGATTGGATGTGGCTGCTAAATTCAAGTCTGAGTCCATTATTACCCTAAGATTTCTGACCTCATTTGAAGGTTTTAGGAAGAGAGGTGACACATAATGCTCTCTCTTTGTTTCTGGCATTAGAATTCAATGTAGTAAATGTGTTACAGGAGAAATATTAAAGTAAAAGCCTTCTGTGTCTGTCCCCCCTTCCCCCTCTGAAATGTATGAGGGCAGCTGCTGAGCCATGTGCAAATATTAGTACAAAAACTGGAGCCACGCCAACCGAAGAACATGGAGAATTGTCCGACTTTTAAATTATTGACTATGTAATTAGAATATTTGCTCTTTCTAAATTATTGACAAACATTGTGTCAATGAACTACTGCAAAGATATCCTGGTATAGAGATTGTTTATGACTGAATGAGGGTCCTCTATTTTTTCACTTTAGTGTCTGAAAAAAACTGATCGCAAGATATAACATATAAACAAAATAATAACACATATCATTTTGAAAACATGTCGTAGACTATTCCATTGAAATGTTTAACAACGTTTACCCATTTTGACCATTTGTAGGGGCTTGAAATGTTAGTTACCGGTACTCCCTACAACTACTACCTCCCCCTGGAGCAAAAACAGCTGAGAGTCCTGGTGGAACACTTTCAATTCAAGGGATTCTCTGTCCATTAATTCACTTTAATGCACAGTTCTTTGTGTAGGAAAAAATTTGAGAAAGTTCTTACTTCTAGACGTCTGATAGGTATTAGCTGATATCTCACTTCTCTGTGGACTAACTTGTATTAACTGGCTGTTGGATGGCTCAGATGGCAGCGGCTCGTTGCTAATGGTACCACTTTTCCACATAGAGTACATGATTTATGGCTCTGACAAAGGAGGAAAGTCATTCATCCATCAGAGTGCACTGACCAAGGTGCTGGAAAACCAAGTGGATAGAGATGGAGTAGCTCTGATGCTGGCACACCTGGTGCACAGATCTGGCTGTAGGTAAACAACAAATGTATGGATTGCCTAAATTATTATTATATATTTAGGGCTATAACTTTGATAAAGGGAGATTTTCTCATAATATATCAACCATATAACAACCCCCAAAGAGACAATTATAAAGCTGACAACTCTCCAGTTATTGTGATAGTGAGCTTTGAAAATAGTTCCGGTTCCACAAGTGCCAGTGGGCGTTTGGAGCAGGTGTTCTGCCATAGAGAGCACACACTTCCAGCTGTTCTGAAGTCAGCAGCAGACACCAGATCCTGACTGGTGCCTGTGCTACCTCCAGGCTCATCTGAATTAATCATGGCTGAGTGGCTGACCAGCACTGGGCCAGAACAGAGCAAAAACAGTTCAATGGACTACTTCACCACATGCAACTCCAGACTGTACCACTGAGAGAGAAGAACTAATAGGTTCAATCTTAAGGTGAATCAAAACTCTTGCTAGTCCAAGAAAATATTCATAACAAATATTTTGATGGGACTGGTGCATACAATGCTGCAGGAAAATCCTTATGAGTGCAAACCATTTTTCATTCGTCTTTATCATGAAAAGTCATGAAACAGCAATAATTAATTAATAAACCACAAAGTGTAAAATTATACAAAATTAGTTGAATAAATAAAAGAAACAGCTGAGCTCAGGCCTCTTTGCAGTTTGCATATCAGGCTCATCTTGGAGTGGACCATACTGTCATCTACCTGCTGCAGCGTGCTCGCTCACACCTGGACAGTGTTAAACGCTCATGTTCTTTGATTTCTCCAGTGCCTTTAACACTATTTAGCCCTTTCTGCCGAGTGAGAAGCTGCTCGGGATGGGTGTCAGCTCCTCCATGGTTTTCTGGATTGCTGACTACTTGTCTAGCGGCCCCAGCACGTGCGGCTGGGGACCATCCTGTCTGATACCATGGTCAGCAATGTAGGAGCCCCCCAGGGCACTGTTCTGTCATGGCTCATGTTCACTCTCTACACCTCTGATTTTCAGTACAACTCCGGGTCCTGCCACCTGCAGAAGTTCTCTGCCGACTCTGTGATGGTGGGGTTAATCAGAGATGGACAGGAGCTGGAGTACAGGGGGGGTGGCAGTCAGAGCTGCACCCAGTACACAGAGTACCAGCCCATCACTGATCCTTCTGCAGGTGGTGAGTCCACAGGAGCCTTGATCTGCAGGTGCTTCAGGCAAAGTGGGGTTAAGCGTCTTGCCCAAAGACACACAAAAGCAGACATCAGTGGGAGTAGTGAAATAGGTCTCATGCTGGGCTCAAACCCACAACCTTCAGGCCCAAAGGCCAACGCTCTACCAACTGAGCCACTGTCGTGCAGGTCCGAAGCAAACCATCAGATCCTGAATTTGGACAAGACCAAATAGCTGGTTGGTGACTTCAGGAGGAAGAGGACGCCAGTGGAGCCCATCACCATCCAGGGCACAGAGGTGGAGATGGTGGACTGCTACAAGTACCTGGGAGTCCACATGAACAGCAGACTGGACTGGAAGTAGAACTCTAATGCTGTGTACAAGAAGGGCATAAGCAGACGCTATTTCCTGAGGAAGCTCAGGTTGTTCCAAGTGTGCAGTAAACTACTGGGGATCTTTTACCAGTCTGTGGTGGCCAGCGCCCTTTTCTACGCTGTGGTCTGCTGGGGGAGCAGCACCACCAAAAGGGACCTCTCCCGGATTGACAAGCTGATCCGTAAAGCTGGACAGGTTATTGGCTGTCAGCTGGAGACAACAGTGAGACAGAAGGACACTGGAAAAACTGCTCTCCATCATGGACAATCCAACACATCCACTCCACCTATAGAGGGGCAAAGCAGCTCTGCTGCCACAGTGAGTGGTACAAGAGCACGATCATGCCACACTCCATCCTGCTGCACAACAAGTTACCGCTCTGTAACAGATAATACATCTAAACAGACATCAAGTTTATCTCCTTTGTCCTTGTGTATATTTCATATTAACAGATTGTAAGTGTTTTCTCACAATATCATCTTATCTTATTATTATCATCATTATTTTCAAATTATTACTTTAGTGTTATTTTTACTTTTTATTGTGAACTACTATGCAAGCTATTGTGACAACGCAATTTCCCTTGTGGATCAATAAAGTCTGTCTAAGTCTGTTGCAAAAAAGTATGGAAAAAAATATGGAACGATAAAATTGACCATTTTATTGGTCCATTCATTCTGATCTGTTGATGGCGAATCGACAACTTTATTAAGATTAAGATTAAGAGATCCTTTATTCGTTCCACATTGGAGAAATTTTAGTGTTGCACCACAAGTTATAGAACAGTAGGAAAGAGGAGCACACAGCACAAGATAAGTGAACAATAGCTATACTAATTAAAACAAAACAAAATAATCTCTAACTCTAGCATCAATAACAAGTATAAAATCTCAATCTTGAAAATAATAATAATAAAAAGAATTGTTAAAATGTTATATTATATAAAGTTCTCCAAGACGACTGCAGTTGAGATTGAGCTATAAAAAGTAAATTATTTAATTCAATTTGTTGTTAATCGATACATCAATATATCAATTATAGTTGTGACAGACCTAGTGAACATAATGCAAATTCAACATCACTTTTTTAATGACAACCCCTGACAACCGGGTAGAACACAATGTTTTACTCACAGCCGCCTGATATTTGAGTGAAAGGTCAATCTGCTCTTCAGTGCTTTTTATAAAAGGCAGAGACAATGGACCAGCTCACCACAGAACTGTAACAGCGGCTGACCACACTTTCACCACACACTATACCGCATCGGCCTACTTCTCCAAACCTCCTGTAACCAGATCCTTTTTAAGCCACACGCAGATATTCTTCTTCAAACGTTATCACAGAGGGTTAAGATGATGATGTGACAGCATAAATCTGGGTGGGTCTGGCAGAATTCCCCACAGAGCCAACACTGCAGATGGTAATGAGGATGTTTAAAAGATTGACATTTATTGAACAAAACAAAAAAAACGTTATGATTAAGTCATTTGCAAACGTTCAAAATCAGAATGTGTAATCATTAGTGTGAGAGCGATCACTGGGTCGCCATGGCACCTGCCTGTCAGAGAGTGGGCTATATTAGGCTCAGGCTGAAGGGGGTTTTGCCTCTTTGCAGAATATATACATCATTTTATAGAACATAATAAAAAAAAATTGTGAGAATACTACTGTGATTTTATGTTTTTTTTCAAAACATGTTACAATAGTCACATGCACACATTTAAAAGCTTTCAAGACTTGACATTGTGAATTAACAGAGTCTAGTCCTTATATTAATTATGGTTCCAACTCCTGGTTGTGTAAACAAAAACATGTTTATCAATGCGATGCAGTGGTTTATAATTGTGTCACAAAGTGCTCCTCCATTAGACTATGTTGGCACTTAAGGCTTTCTGCAAATAAAGTTTCTCATGATTGAACAATCTATTCTAGTCATTCAGTAAGAAAAAGTAATCGTATACTACAACACCAGTCACATTTGTACCAGGGTGTAGAAAGTGTTGGTCGTAGCAATAAGGAATGACCTGAGATTTGAAAACATATGCTTACTGCGGTGAAGATAATGGGGAACATGGACACAGACACGCATCACTGCACCAGACATAGCTCAGAGTGAAAATGTGGACTTGTCATCATGGTAATTCTGCAGAGATACACAATTGTTCTGTAGGCATTTTTAAGGACAGCTGAACAACAATCGGGAAAAAAAGATAAGAAGTTTGTTCCATGCAATACATGTTGTTTGTTTGCAATAAACTCAATTAGCACACACAGATTATCAAAGATATTGTGGGTTTGGAAATACTGCGAGAGAGGCATAGGGTCAGAGAGTGTTTGGGCATGTGTGTGTCTTTTTGGTATTGCTTTTGAATTCTAATGCATGT
>JAPMNZ010945881.1:0-10490 GCA_029875035.1 Pomatoschistus microps | reverse complement strand
AAACCGTATATGAACCAGTTGTATCACTTATTTAGGGTGTGTAAAGGTAAATTTGATGATGGCAAACTAAGTGAATTAACTTTTTTGGGAATTTTCAGAATTCCATTGGTTAATTTTTCTGTATTTTTTAAATTTCAGTTTTTGTCTGTTATGTCCGTACTTATGTTCACTTTTTGATTAGAAGTATAAATATAAAATAACAAATAAAATAATTTANTCCGTACTTATGTTCACTTTTTGATTAGAAGTATAAATATAAAATAACAAATAAAATAATTAAAAAAAAAAAAAGACTAGGAGTTTAGTTTCATAATTGTGGGAGTCCTAGTGTTGTAAATTAATTTCGCGACGTCCCCCAATGTAGTGACGAACTTGCTGATTCCACCCACTCTTCCGGGGCCGCTGGTTGTACTTTACGGAGCAGGAGACAGCGGTGACCACAGAGGCTCCTTCAGGCCCCGTTCACCTGCGCCACTTCCCTGCGTGCACTCACTTTCGCAGAAACCTTGTTGTCTCCGTGCTCCACATACCACCACAAGACCTGCAAACCTGCACACACAGCATTCATTTAAACGGCGAAGTAACACACCACATCCTTTAAACAAAAAGTGTGTTTTATTGTAAGAAAGTAATCTTTATTTGCTGCTATGATGATAATAAAATTCCAAAACCTTGTCTGATTAATTCATCACTCAAAAATGTGTCTACAATAAACGTAAGTATGTATCGTCATGTGCCGAATCATTATATTTTATGTTATGTGTTTCAGTTATTGCTTTTTGTCCCTTGCTGTGGTTTTATATCAGACATTGTCGCCCCCTGCTGTTTTTAGATTGATACAACATAATTCAGGAAACACTATCAGGATTGTAGGGAATTCTTGTTGATGATTCTTAAAATAACCGTGTCACACAAAATCTTTTACATTGCAAGAATTAGGTAAAATTCTGGTTTGAATAAGGAACAATTGTTGACATTGTGATGCATGTACTAATTTCCACTTGACAGGCCATTGTGCTTCACATGCACAACAAGAAAATATAAAACTGCATAAGATATGAACAACCTGAGGCTTGGTTAGATACTCGGGAGGTCAGGAGTCCATCTGTAGGAGCCGTGCACCGCTCCGTCTGTCAATCTCACCCTTGTGAGCAAGACCTGAGATATTAGAAATCCTCCACTTGAGGAATGATCTCTCCATCCACCTGGGAAGGGTAAGGCGCCTTTTCCGGGCAGGTACCAGCCCAGCTGTTTCACACTCAGCTACAAACCTTCAACAGTGCATGTTGAAGCCAAAAGGACAAGAACAAGTTCAAGATTTTTTTAATGTATGGCCTTTTTATAGCATGAAAAGATAACATAGAAAAAAGAAGAAAATGTACTTATGGAAATGTTCACATATAGTCCATTGCGGTAAATATAATACAAAATGCAAAAACAAGTAATGGGGAGGAAAGCAGCTCAATGCCTTTGAATCACTGATTGGTAAATGTGTAGCGCATGGTAGTCCAGACCACACTTGACTGGTATTTATAGAGATTTCTATTATTCTGGTTATTTTCATACCAGAAAAAGCTATAAAAGTGTAGTAAGCACAGGTAGTCACCTGGGAGAGTCTGGCGCCATCTTAAGGACACTTACTACATCACACAATTGATTAAAACACACTTATTGTAATACGTGAGTTAAAAACAATTATATACAAAATGAGGATTGTTTTAATACAAATTACTGTGGAAGTAAATTGTCACAGTTACAAACATATACAGTTCATGGTGTAGAGAGGTAAAAATTTATGAATTCTTGAAGATGAGAGACTCTATTTATATTCTATTTTGTTCTGTAGGATTGTGTTTGATGGGTTTAAAAACGAACGTTTTGATTGATTGAAAAACATCTGTGTTGATGTCATTGTGAATAGAAGAATCAATCCTCATTGTGAAGTTAAGCAGCTCAATGCATGCGCTGTCTGTCCTTTTTATCTCATCTTATTTCCCTGATGCATTTGCTGATCCACGGTCAGAGGCCCAACAAGTGCTCCTTTTGTTCCTACTGTTGTGTGGCCAACAATCGTGCACTTGACTGCATTCAGCCATTCTGTTGTAATAACATGTTTTCTCTATATTCAGTTGAACATTGTGAGTTTTGTGTTTCCAAACCATCTGCTGGACACTGCATCCAGACAATCATGTTTTCTTGTAGTTCGCACAGCCTGTTCTCATTATTTAAAACAGCATCCCTTTGAATAAGTCCTGAATATTGGCCTCTAAGGCATTTCAATTCAGTTCAATGTGTTTTTGTATGGCCCTAAATCACAACAGTATCCCAGAGGAGCTATACAAAGTAGTCGATTCGCCAGATCAGAGAATCAAAGAGTTTAACCACAGAAAATGCAATGATAAGAAAAACTAGAGCCATTGGTCCACAAGGGACATGTCATTTTCTACCCCTTTAGTATTCCATTTCTGGGTCGGAGGGGGGACAACGGGAGTCCACGGGACGATGGCTTCTACGCGATTGAAGACATGGCCTTGGTCTTTCAGCGGGGGCTTCAGGCAATGTGGGGCTAAGTGTCTTGCCCAGGAACACAGCGACAGCAAACATCAGTGGGAGCAGATTACACGGGCTATGGTGGGCTCGAACCCAAGACCGTTAGGTCCAAGGACCAGTGCTCTACCAACTGAGCCACTGTCGCCCCCACATTTAGCCAATGGACATTCATGAACAATGGATGTTCATGAATGTTGATAAAGTCCACAAAGGTTGTTGAATGTCGAGTGTCCTGGATCATCACCACTGTCCTGAGACTAGACCAGGAGTGCAAACTGGTTCCAGAAAGAGCTGCAGACTTGAATTCCAACCAAGCAGGAGCACACCAGACTCCACCCATTTCCTCAAGTATTCAGTGACTTCAGTGGCAAAAACTGTAATACATGTTGGTGGAAGTGACAGTGGACATAGATGGCCCCATATTAGACAGTCTAACATATTTCAAATTATTGCACAGATGCATGTTGTGTTAGGTTAGGTCAGCAGTGTTCATGAGTCTTCATTGATTGTTGTACAATCTGACAGCAGCAGGAAGGAAAGACCTGCAGAACCTTTTTCCTTCACACAGCGAGGGTGGATCAGTCTGTCACTAAAACGAACATCAGCGACATGTGAAACCTAATCCTCAGATCTCAGAAGTTAAGCAGGGTAAGTTACTAAGTTATACTTTATTGTCTGCAGTCGACCCATCCTTCCTTCTCTCAGGAGCAGTAGCACCGCATTTTTAGTGGTTAAGGAAACCACCAAAGACATGCAAACTCCACTCAGAAAGGCCCTGTTCTGACCAGGATTCGAACCCACGACCTTCTTGCAACTGAGAGTGCTAACCTACTAGTACTGTGATGGAAGACAGAATAGGAATACCAGGTCCTTAGGCAATACCCTTTACCCACATTGTAACCACAGTGTATTTAGTGAATGAGTGATGTCATATGTATGTACTGTATGTGCTGTATGTGCCACCCCCATATCTAACACCGGGGGACGGTGCACTGAGGGTGAAGAGCAGTGCAAGTTTTGAACCATAAATAACATTTTGCATTAATGCCAAAGATTGTTGTCCCATCCAACCACAGCTTCTTCTACCATGTTGAATGTGTCCTTCGCTTTGCTTCATATGACATTTATCAATTTTCTTTCATTTCAAAGCTGTCTGTTACTTTGTTGTGTTCTTCAGAAAAAAAACAAAAAAAAACAATTTAAAATCTTCATGTTTATAGTTGTGATATGACAAAATGTGCAACGGTTCAAGCTGTCACCACCGCAGGACACTGTGTCGAGATGACCAGAGCAGGTTCTAATGCAGTACATGGGCCTGATTTTAATAAAAGAAAATACAATGGTAATATTATATTTCTAACATGTTTGCACACTTCTGCCTTTTTTACACTTCTGTCTTTTGCACAATCTGAGTGTTTTTTAGCAACTTTGTCTGCAAAAAATTATGAGATCAGTAACACCTGAAAGACCAGCAATTTGAAAATATTGGTGAATGAAAACCAAGCAACCAATAATTGATATTCAAAATCATGACTTGTGAGTTGTCTGCACCTTCTCATGACTACAACTAGATGTCCCTCGATCAACGCTGGTTTCATGTCTACAATTATAACACATCACATGGGTCTTCACCACTGGGATATTCTCATTTCTAAATCATCCAATCAGCAGTGCAGATTTTTTTCTCTGATCATGTTTTCACTTTGTGTCACGTGACGTAGTCAATGACCACATTTCATCAGCAGATGGCGCTGATTCCGTGGGAATTTTTCCACGGATGTCTCAGCATGAGTCTGTGCTTCCACTACACTCAGCACGCAAGATTATGTAATGTTACTATTATGACACTTTCTTGTGCAAGGTGATGTGTGTTTGTCAATTGACAAAACGCCAGTCACTGTGTGCATTTCGTGAACGTGCCCAGCTGCACGCGCCAGCACATGTCCATGTTTAATACTATGGTTAACGCGCTCCAGCGCGGTTTGTCTCGGAGTAACTACACGGGGTTAACTGAGTTTACCACAAAACACGCCCCTTCGGTCCAGCTGGTGGCAACACTCGTGATGACATCATCTGCGGTGGCGGTGATTGGCTCAGACACACAGTCCACGTGCCCAATCATGTCCCGGTTTGGTGACGTCAGCGGTGAGCGGCCCATAGGGTTGTATTGAAGTGGGCGGAGCCTGGCTGCTGGACACGTCACCGGGAACTGCAAGGTGCGCTCTGATTGGACAGTAGCGCAGAAAGAGCGTCTGTTGCTGAGAGAAAAGAGAGGGAACAAGAACAGTTATCAGAAGGTACTACAACTTTTCTGTTACACCACATTCACACTTGAACCAGCACATCAGGAACTGATTGTTCAGATCCGATCCCTAATGTTATATGATTTGTGCTCCAACATGAACAGTGCAGAAAATTGATTATCTGCTTTTACCGAGTAAAGACTAATTTTCGCCACTGAAGATTTGTCTTCGAAGCCTGTGCAAAGTTTAAGGCTTGATGCTATATCAAGATATACCAGTGGACGGCACTTGCGCTGTCAATTTTGGTAAAACACTTTTTCTTTTGCAGGAGGGGAGGTGACATTTGTGCCTTTTTGTTGGCTCTGTGATGTGTGCTCCCGCCTCTAGACCCTCCTCCACGCTGTTCCTATGGTTCCTATGGCTCTTATTGGGTACTGTAAAGTTTGGGAGAGCAGCCTGGCCTGGCTCAGCATCACCGCGGCTATTGGCTGAACATCACTGTCTGTCATGTGGACTCTGACAGCAGGCTCCGCCCACCAACTCCTGTTCACGCATCGGATTGGCTACTGTACCTGTCAGCTACCTCTGATTGGTCAGTTTCACCAGCTGTTAGTAGTTCATTCACCATTTTGTGACTGTAGTGGAAAAGAAGAGCGATAGTTTTTTGTATCCTTGTTTGAGTTTAAGGAGGAAAGACATGTTTGGAGGAGGGAAAGTTAAGCGAGAGCCCTCACTGCACACTGGTGAAGACCGACAGCTAAAGGATGTTCCGGAGAGTTGTGGGCACCTCCACGACAAGAAAATAGGACTATAACTCTTTGCCTCGGGAAAGGACAAGTCGATTGGTAAGTTGTGACCAAGTTAGCAGGACGCAAACGAGTCTAACCAAATAGTAGTTTACATTTAACAAAAAACACTTAGCTCGAGTTTGTGCTTTTTATCGCGCGAATGAGAGCGGGATGACACCGTTGTAACGCAGAGGATACAGAAGGAGGGGTGTAACAGCCTATAAACTTTCTCTAGTGTTGTTCCGCAGTCCCGAGGTCGAAATACCGCCAGGATCCAACTTCTCCGAGGATATAAATGCATGTGGAAGAACACTAAGCACTTCCCTTGACCTTACTCGCCGAGTTTGTGCGTGGTGTAGCAATAGCGTAGTAAAACAATCGACCTATTTGCAGCATTGCAGCGCATACTGTGGAGCACAGGCACAATCCTCCACCTTGTTCAACAAACGTGATTTAGTGAAGGCGAGTAACGCGTCCTGGTCCAGTGTTGTGTACGTGTCTGCAGACCGTGTTTTTATGAGAGCTCTCGTAGTCTGCTGCGTACTACGACTACTACCGCCACTACAGGGCTGCTTACTAGAGCGAGTCACCCAATCCTAAAGGACACATTATTATTATTATTATGTAGATAAAGACAACTGTCATTTATTTAACCTGAGTGCCTTAGGGTTTCCTACGGTTGACAACTTACTCCGTACTGTTTGCTTTTTACACGATAGTTTAAGGACATTAAACCTGCCTCGTGATAGAAATAAAACGTCACTTGAAGTGAAACCGGTTGTTTGTGTTTGTTGCTGAGCCCCAGCCTGGCCCCAGCCTGGCCCCAGCGTGCGCAGAGCAGCCCGGCGGACTGCCTCAAGTCACATCACTCAATTGTGTAGCGCCTCATAGTACTCGCACAGGCGAAACGCAATGAAGCCGGAAAAGCATTCCTTCTTGCCTCGGATCTTCCCTATTTTCCATTCTACTTACTGCTAATTTCTGCAGGGCAGTTCGGGGATCACTACCGTGCTATCTCAGTCTATTGTCATCCCTGACATTTGACTGGACAGAATGTAGTTGTTAGTTTCCCCCTATGGGATTGTCACATTTTTCCCTTCACCTGTTTTGATGTTTTGATAAACAGCAGCGTACAAGCTCAGATCTTTATTATTGTTCTTGTGTACACAGAGGACAATTTACATCCTGAAGGTGTGATCTCATAGAACTGTCATTGATGTTAAATTGTCATTCCCATCAATACAAGCTCATCCTCAATGCCAGATTTACATAAGAGCAGAATTCTGATAAAGAATGAAAACTCCCTTCATTAGTCTTTTATATGCTGTCGACAAATGAAAATTACATGTTGCAGAAAGTTCTTTTGCCAACGTTTGCCGACTGCACAACTATCTTTGGCAGTATATTGAATACGTCACAATGGAAGCTCTCAATAACAAGCACTCTCTTAACAGCTCGCCCTGTCGCTGTACTAAAACACAACATATTTTCCATTCTGGGTCCATGTTGTCTCTGTGCAGAAATCCCCCTCATTCGAGAACAAGTCATGTCAGTGTGAGAAGAACTCATCGTGTGATCTTCTGCAGTTTCATGCCTCTGTTCTCCCTGGTAACCCAGTTAGGGCCAGAATCACCCTGTCAGATGGACAAGGGTGTACGTGGTCCCCTCTGTCATTCCATCGCATGTTCTGCACTGTCCTGCCTTCGCCCCACTGCAACTATAGGTCAATAGAGAATCCAATTTAAACCATAAAATCCTTTGACTAAAAAGAAGCATATCACCCATTGCACAAAGAACTCATTGACCTCGATAGAACCATGCACTATGCCATGGAACGCGCCTCCAAGTGTCCGCCGCTCGCAGACTTACATTCATTGCCACGATGCGAAGTGGCAAGATCTAAAAGGTTCTAGATTTTGTAGCAATCAAAATGCCACCTTTCCTATTGAGGCCATTAATCAATCACTTAATGACAATTCAGTGCCAAAAAGATTGAAATAGAAAAACAACAAAAAAGATGGGTGCGCTTATTTTATTATAGGCAAAACCTGAAGCATAACCATTTTTCTAAATAACCTTTAAAAAACAAAATAGACTCATTATAACAGATTCATTTTGAAAGAGTAGAAATAAATAGGGAAAAATAAAATAGAATAATTAATACATTTCTTCATAATCCTGCCACCGACTGACATTACTCGGTTGTGGAATGAGATGTCTGGACAATCATCCTTTTCTGCTCTCGTATGCATCGTTTGCATCGTCACTCAACCAAAGTAGTAACACACACAACACCAGTCCTTTTCAATGTAGAGAAGCTAAATACGTTTGTTTTTCTGCAAATAGTATAGCAAGTGAATGTAGTTTAATGTGAGACATGGATAGAGAGGTGGAGGAGAGTCTGTGCTCACCGATGCACAGTGAAGGACTTTATGTGTGTGTAAAGTTTGAAGTTGCTGGGCCGTGGATGGCTGCTCCGTTTGGCGTCACACACTGTTTTTGAAGCGGTACAGGCATGTTTTTGCAGTTGAAGGAGCATGCTTCAATGACAGATTGATATGATTGCAGATTATCAGGTGCGTTCAGGAGGCAGGAGTGTATGACTCAATTATAACTGGATTCTCCATCGACGGCCCTTTTATGTTTTATCTCGAAAAGAATGTGGCTGCAAAAATGTGCTTCTTCGTTATATATTTAATTTCAATTTGATAAAAACAACATCCTATATGCATATATTTTAGTTTCATTTGCATTTTTAAGACACATACAGATTATTATTATTATTTTTAACTTTTTTGTGCTTTTATTATCTATTTAAATGTAAATTAGATAGTCATAGTTAAATATAGAATTATGTCTTGAACACTAATAAAAAAACAATGCTATGCTAAAACTATATTTATCAAACCAACCAAAATTACACAAGGATTCCATGCAGTGTTATCAGCAAATTCTGAAACATATTTTGAAGGCCTCCAGCATGACCAAACACATTTTTCCATACCCAGCTCAGATCCTTTGCATGTCTTCAGACAGCGATCTGACTTCTTCCTGTCTTTTTTCCCCCCCAACACCAGCTCCAGATCTCGGAGCTCTTCACACTGGCCAATAGCTGGAATGCAGATCGTTCCGGTGCTATTTATTTCCTAATCTGTGCTTCCTTTATGCGCTTGTAAGAACACAGTAAGGACACAACGTGAATATGAAGTTCGCGTTTGCAAAAGTATATGTTTTCTTGTTCAAATCTCTTGTGTACAAATAGTAAGTAGATTATTAAAAAAAGTAAGTATATGATGAAAAAGCAAAGTGAAATGATATCGGGGATAGGGAAAGCCGGTGTGTAATGATGAACACTGGAAATTCCCAAAGAGCCCAGTCCACACTCAGGCCGTATCTGAGCGCACAGACACACACTTGTGCTGGGATGTCTCTCGTGTGCACGTCTGGGTGACCTCAACAGAACCGACTCTGATCAAAGTCCATTTAAATGCAGCTTAGCGTTTGCTTTCCCGCGCCAAAAACAACACATGGGGTCTGTGCTACGTAGCGTGAGAAAGCATGGTGACCGCTTTCATTCTTTTTTTGCAAGGTGTTTCTCGAGTTAAACTGTGCCCATGTGACACTGGGATTGTGCTGGTCAAGATATCCAACCTGGACTCTAATGCATATGATATGAAAACATTTATAACGTTTTCTAAGCCTTTTTATAGAATGAAAAAAAATATAATCATATTCGTATTGTTTGAGCATGTAAGAGGCTTGATTCTGGTGTATTGTGGTTAGGGGCAGTGGTAATTGGGGCGGCTCTGTGGTGCTGCGGTTTGGTTCCACTTTCAGACGGGGCGTTTCTGTTAGGTGTTTGCATGTTCTCCCCGTGTCTGTGTAGTTTCCCCCGTTCGCTCTGGTTTCCCGTATTCCTAAAGGCATGTTACAATAGATCTGTCATGTGCCTCTTGTGTACAGGCGACCCCACTTCCTGCATTGATGCTTAGTGACTCTCGTTCTGTGAAAGGCGCTATACAAATAAAGATGACTTATATGTATATATATGTTTTTTTTGTGAATGTGAAGTGAATACGCTTTGTAAACAAACTATGTCCTCATTGTTATTAAGGTCATTGCTTCACGGCTATAATATAATGAATTGTTTCTGAAAGCAAAATACAAATACAACTAAAGGCACACTTTTCTGATGGAATCTGCTACATCTTGTTGCCATGGATATAATATTGCTTTGCCCAGAATGTACCTATGTATGGCATTAACGTGTTCATTATTGTTAGTGTGTGTGGATATGGCAGTTAGGACCTCCCTGCTGAGACTGCTGAGACTGCTGTGATGAGAAGACAGAAGAAAATGGATGGATGATTTTGTTCTACTCAAAATCCTGAATTCTTACTTTACCATGGCTCACTTATTCGCAGATATGACTTGCAACTTAGCCAAATGACATAATTTGCTTCTATGCAGATGGAAAATGCTTGGCCACACTGTGGAACATTCCTGAGAATCTTTCACGTAGAGCCTCAACGAAGTTGCGTAGTGCACCTTTAAGGAATTGTGAATATATATTTAAGATAGTGAATGTGGACGAGTGCTCGTTGTGCATGTAATGTTTCCCCTGTATCATTTAGAAAAATATATGTTCCTGGATTATACTGTGATGCACACTAAAGACAATTCTCTGATGAACTCAAATAGCCAAAAACATCCTGGTGGGGTTTAGTAATCGTCATTATATAAATGTTATCATAGCCTTGTGGCTTTGGTTTTGGACTGTCAAAAATGGTCCCAAGTAATTTGTTCTACGGGCTGCAGTATTTTTTCATTATGTAAATACAGTGTGAGGAGACACTTCAGGATTCCCCCGGATGAGCTTGGAAGTGTGTGTGAAAAGGGAAGTCTCTGC
>JAPMNZ010945871.1:0-11346 GCA_029875035.1 Pomatoschistus microps | reverse complement strand
GGACACTTATAAGTTAAATTCTAAGCCTATGAATACAATTTTTTTTAAATGGTGGAGCTAAATATTCTTAAAAAGGTCACATTTGTTATTGGTTAACATGTTTTTACATATGGAGCAGCTGTAGATATTACACAGGGTGGCTTTAAGGTTCAATTTAAAAAGAAATATCGTATATCGAGATATAAAAGAAACATAGCAATGTTTTTTTTTTTTTTTTTTAATCGCCCAGCCCCAAGTGTAACTAAATTCTGCTTGACCAAAAATTAACCCTTGTTATGGATCCCACTTGGACGAAAAACCAATACCATGCAATAACTCTTATTGAGCTAATAAGAGCAACAATAATTCGCCCCATTTGTAAAGGAGCGATTAAGTTCTCTGAAGATGACATTACGTCTACCTATAACTGCAGCCTTTGCAAATTCTTAGCGCAACAATTGTGTTTAATTCAATTTTAATGAAATGTTCATTCTTGTTTTAGCAGTAAGTGCGGTGCAGGTAGTAGCACATGCATGATCAAAAGAATTACCTTTATTTCATCGATCTCATCTGGGACGATTTTGTAGGCAGCAATGACTCCCCCAAGCCTGCGAAAGGAAGCACGGGAATACAGTTATTAAGGATAGTTTCAAAACGCTGGATGTGGGTGTCTAGTGCCGTCTTGGACTCACAGAGACGGATCGTGGACCAAATCCTTCAAGTTGACTCCACTTCTGTCCTCAGCCAAGTTCTTAAAGCAGCTGTCACTCACTGCAGACAAGAGAGACAAGCAATTAGGAACGGGTCGCAGTCATGTAAGGTCAAAACTGTGAATGGACTTAGAGGCTTAAATCTGAAGCTAAAAATATGCAAGGAGGAATTGTTAAGTCAGAAAATGTTTTGTGTCCAAATATATTAACAAAATGACGGCAATATCAATATAAATAAACACAATCTGGTCTGATCTTGGACTGTGCCTCAGTCCAAAAAACTGTTAAACATCATCAAGTGATTGTTCAGTTGACCTGTGATGTTTTGTTTTGTACTCGTTTTGTCCTGTAAATTACTTTTGTGTATGTGGTGCTACTGGCTTCCCTGCTTCAAGACCAAGATTAATCTGAATATGCATATCGATACTGAGACGTATTTATACATACAACATACATTATAAATTACTGTTTTACAAACTTGATAACCTAATGTCACTTGCATTTAAACTTGCAGATAATGAATGTAATTTATTTTAGAGAGATAGAGCTTTACTATACTTAATATCGCCTTGTAACCTGTCATGCATCACTGAAATCTCCCGACAATAGGACAGATATAGTATCTCTAAATCATTTTTTTTTTTTTTATGAAAGTGCTAGATAGAACTAAAATGGTAATATCTTCTTACATTCATAGGACAAATGTAAACAGATATTACAAATTGATAGCAGGAAATTCCAAATGTAGTCAACAGTCAAATAAAAATAAATTGTGATTGTACATGGGGTGAGAGTCAATAAGTTTTTCTACTTCCCACTCAATTTTGAGCCAATAAATTCTAGATAAAGTACAAGGTGAAGATATGATGAATGTAACTAATTCTGTTCAGATGAATACGAAGAAGAAGAAAAAAGATTACAGCTGCTTCTCTCAATGACAAGATTATAGAACCTTTGGAATGATCTGATTTCTTGGAGATCGTGAAACCCAAAATCTCCAAGATCCACGAGTCGCACACCTCCTTTGAAACTGTTCAGTAGACCAATCGGTGTGAATCAGGGCTGGACTAACGTAATAAGTTGGCTGATTATTCTATAGATTAATCAATTAGATGTTTAGATCCCAAAATCTCACAGAATATGGGATTAAAATGTGTGATATAAATAAAGGGGATTGGATTGGATAAACATCAGGAGTGTAGCTAAATGCTCAAAGAGACTGAAGGACAGTATTATCCACAAGCTGTCTGACTGCATACAAGCACTCGTTCTTTTTGATGGAAACCAGTGCAAGCTATATCCATGTGACTTTTTTTCCCTCACTCACTCACACACTCACTCACTCGTTCACCCTGAACTACTGTACATGTTATTAGTGCTAGGGGGAATCTGAGGAAACTTTCTCGAAACCTAAGCAGAAAACACGCAAACTCCACACAGAAAGGCCTGGAGGTGGAATCGAACTCTAACCACTGCGCCACTGTGTGTTATTATTTGTCCACTTGAGACAGAAAATAACACAAAATTACTTTTCATTATTTATTTATTTATTCATAATGGATTTTCCCTAGAGGTATATCATCTCTTTTTCGAGGGGGTCCACCTTAAACATCTACACTCATCTTACAATTATTGAACAAAAGGTCAATATTGTAACTGCATGACTTGTAGGGCTGTCTGTCTTCATAATGTTGTCCAGTAATCGGTCAACGGTTTCTTGTTTTGAGTGACTGATAAATCAGTGTATGTCTCAACTACAGCTCTCCTCATGTGTTCACTATTCTGCTGAAAAGTGGCAGCAGAATTATTAAACTTTGAAACCATAGACTTAGACTATACACAAGGGAAATTACTACAGTGACCTGCTGCCGCTCCCCGAGGCTCAGGTCAGACTGTGAACATTAATGCATATAATGCAAAAATACGGTGTAAATCCGGTGTGTCTACAGACCTATCTATAGAACTACTGTTTGAGCATTTCCTGTTGATCTATGTCAGAGCAAACGCCCTTACTAAATGAGGAATAGAGGATTTTCATGTTAGGGCTTAAAGTTTGACCACAAAAATATAAGTTCTTTTTTATTCATTTTATTCTTATTGTTTAATTGGTTGGGACAGTACGTGTTAATGAACACATCACTCTGGATTGTAGCCTTGAGCTAATTTGTGTCCAATGTCCCACATTCACAGTCACTCACAAACACACACTCATTCACCCTGAACCATTGCACATGTTTTTAGTGGTAGGGGAAACCGAGGTGCCCGGAGGAAACCTACGCAGACACAGGGAGAACATGTCAACTCCACAAACCCTCCACCAGGATTCGAATCCAGATCCTTCTTGCTGAGAAGCAAGTGTCATTCAGCCACCGTGCCGCCCTTATCTGATGTATCTGGTGTGACCATCATCTGATGTGACCATCATTTGGCTTGCACAGTGAAACACATCTACTTCACAGAGTAGAAAAAGTTGTAGATTGTGGCCTGTGGAATGTTGCTCCACTCTCATTCTACCATGACTGGTTGGATATTGGCAGGAACTGGAACACGCTGTGGAATAAAGCAACTGGTGAGTATCCCAGTTCTCACTGTTTGAGGCAGATGGCAAGCGGTGTGGGTGAATAGCAACGTTGTGGATCGAGTGGCCCATGGTGGCTGAGGGGTTATGGTACGGGCAGGTGTATGATCATGCCATAACATTTTGGCAAAGATATGTACACAATAGGGCTGAAAACATCCCAGTTCTTGCATTGCCAGCATTCTTACCAGACATGTCACCCATTGAGCAGGTCTGGGATGCTCTGGATTGCTGTATATTACAGAGTGTTCCAGAACACACATTAAACAGGCCACAATCAACAATGTGACTCACAACTGAAGAAGTTGCGTTGCACTGCATGAGGCAAATAATGGTCACACCAGATAACGACTACTATACTATATGGTCTGCAGTGTTGTGCCAGGGGGGATACCTCCAGATAATGATACATAGCTTCGTCAGTAGCCAGGGGATTTTACCATTTGTACATGTTTGTTAGGGGTAGGGGAACCCAGAGCACCCAGAAGAAACCTAGGTGGACCTATGCAACATGCAAATTCCACTCATTCACTAGTTGTCTTTTGCTGGCACACATTCTGGATGACACAGAGGACATTAGACTTCTGTGTGTAAACTGCTTTGGCACCACTTACCGATCCAAAAATAGAAATGGCATTTCAATAAACAATTTAACACTCATAACGAACTAGACTACAGATAGATTTTTCTTTTCTTTATTTTGAAAATGGTGTGGTACTTTATTCTCACAGTTGTCACCAAGCAGACGACAGTCTTTCTATAAGTACAACCAGGGCTAGACCACACAGAACCAGGTATAAAAGAGGACCGAAATTAACATAAACTTTGATTCATCCATTGTAACCAGGTCAAATCTACTAGAACCAAATAGTGTTATAAGATATTAACTACCATTTCAATACTGATTATAACTCAAAATTGTATACAAATTTGGGTATCACTGGGGTGATTCATGATTTGACAATAAGCAGCATTTTACTTTTCATAGTACTTTTAACAGTACCACAAGGTTTTTTAACTTACTTAAACTACCATGGAAATGTATTTCAACATAAGCATGATTTAGCTAGTTTCAATACTAGTGTAAGTATAGATGAACGCTGTGGTAATTTCTTTGTATCAGATATCATGCATTTGTTTTGTCCCAAGTGAAAGAGTCTAGTAAAAGTAAAGTGTTATGAACCACTCAGACCACAACATGCTGTCTTTATAGTAGAAAACATGTGTCTACCTGACAAGGCCAAAAAAATAATGCATGTGAAAACTAGTGACAGTATCAAATTGTGTTGAGAGCAAGAAACTAGGTACCCCAGCTTTAATAACTGTTACGTTTGATAATCCTAGAACCAAGCAGTACTAAATTCACAAATCCACTGTAAATGCAATCTACATGTGCACAGATGCCACGGAAATCTTCCAAATAGAGGCATTTTAAATCAGATTCTGCAGCGCCTATGCAACAGTAGGCCCAAATTGTATCCTTTGAATCACGCATCGCTGCCTGTAACGCAGATATAGCGCATTTTACACATATTCACGGGTCATAAATAGGTGAAAACATGTGACAGGAGATCACTGGTCTCAATGCACCGCAGATTTAGCACATGGTAGCTCCCAAATGCAACCCGAGAAATACCATTTACCACTGTAGACTTGTCATTTAGCTGCTTGGCATTATTCTCACGTCTCCCTAGCTGTGGTTAGCAAGCGTTGGTTGTCACTCGGCTGCTCTATGCTTTCCCGTCCCCCCTCCTCCGCCTTCTCCTTTTGCACTGCACGACTAGGATGCAAACATCAGCCCTGCAAATGAGTGGAGCTGCTCAAACAAGCCCAATGCACACGCAGAGACGCAACGCGATGCCATTAATATCGCGCGTAATAACCAAACCATAGCGCTGTTATTATTATTATACATGTCACCTAAGTAGCCTCATGTTTGGCTGCAGTGGAGTGGATATAGAAGGAAGGAAAGGGGGAGAAAATGGATGCTAACAGACAAGCGACCCCAATATAGTGTCCACTATTTCGGATCTGCAAAGGAATCATGAATAATGCAGGCTCGGTAATGGTACATAGCAAGAAAATAGGTATAAGGCAGGAATTGGTCAAATCAGACACAAAATACCCATCTCCTTTCGGAAATTAAAGGCTTGAATTTCAAAATAAAGCACGTATTTTGGTTAAACGCTCCACACACCTCCAGATGCAAGCTTGCTAATTTTGAAAGGACATGGACACATACCGTCTCGCGTGTCACTAGCTTTTTACACGTACATTTCTGTCGTGTAGCGATTTCACAATACATCAATCGTGATATATGTGTGTCATGCATTGACGCGTGTAGTTAACATTTCAGTAAGAATGTATGTTATTTTTTTATGAAGGGGAAAGATTAAAAGTCAAAAACACATCTGTGCCACCTGTGTATAGCACCCCAGCTAACACGGACCAATGCGAGCCAATGGAACCGGTTAGCATGGAGTGGCTAACTGCTAGCTCTGCAGCGTACAAGCGAAGCGATTCAAACAAGCAAAACAGCGGCTGAAAACGCATACATGTCGTTGTTGGCGTTGTAATTCATCCACCGTGACGCGTCGCTTACCTGTCAGGATCCCCACTCGGGTCTGATGGTCGTGGTTCGTGAGCACCATCCCATCAGACGCCATGTTTACTCCCTCGGTCTGCACGGGGTACAGGCGTGCGTCAGGGCTGCTGCACCTCTGGAGCGAGCCTGCGTGCGAGTGTGTGCGCATCCCGTGTCCTTCTTCCTCACTGGGAATGTCCTCCGTTTAATGTTTCAGACACTGGCCCCCTAAAAATATACTAAACCTGCCCTGAGTGGAGAGGCGCGCGTTAGGAGAGAGACAAGGGCACCCAGTAGGGCTACAGGTTCTGGAGTAGGACTGACAGGTAGGCTGTAGAACAAATCCATTTTTTATAAAGACCCAAAATCACGACAGTCGTTTTGCATGACTGTAAGGTGTTTCTTTTACTAATAAAACCTTGAAGTCGAAATAACAACATCGGTTGGATCAGTTTTCGCAAGAATTAAAGGTGCACTAGACAACATTTTTGGTGGGGTTCCGCCATGCGCTTTGTTGTCATGGAAAGGTTGAGACAACATCTTTGGGTGTTCCTCAGTATGATATTAAAAATGGGTACATGACTTTTTTCTGCATATCTGCATGCAACGTGTTGTTTGTCCCAACAAAAAGATTATTGTAAAAGTACATTTGTGAACAAATCAGTCCAGAAATTATTTCATCATCAGTATTGAAAATGTATAGATTTAGTCAAATACCAAATACTACAAGTGGTATTTAAAGCCAATTATAATTCTCTACAATCTGTGACATACATCTAAATTTAAACCTGTAAATGTGAGTACCACAAAAACAAGATTTTGTGTTTCAGTTTGCGGAATAATTTTGTCGAACAATTTGTTGGTTGATTAAAAAAAAACTAGCAATAACAGGCTATATTTAAAAAATAAAAATAAAAATCATGAGTTTCTGGTAAGGATTATAGGGACATAGATAATCTAATCTAATTTCTTCTACACGCCAAGGATATGTAGAACACATTCAATTTTCTAAATGAAATGTGGAATAGTGGTGGAAATAAATAAGTATATATCTACACTCCTTCTCAAACATGTGTCTACAATCATTTGAAATCAAAATTGTTTTGGTGAAAATTTCTCCAATGCATACATGTTTGAAATGAATAAATCAATAGGTACACATTTTTATTTATCGCACGCTCAGTGTATATTGACAGACAGAAAGTGCAGAATATGGCAGAACACCTGAACATTGACATTGCACACATTTAGCTATAATAAACATAGTAATAATTAGAGTAATAAGATCAATGGAATAATATAATACCTGTATACATTTGTATGTCTTCAAATCATGATATTAAGATAAATTGTTTTTGACATTTTGAGCTTGTATATTACAAAGGCTTAGTATGCGTGATTATCTTCTCTGTGTCATTAAGTCCCCCACCATGTAGTCCCATGCTCTGTGAAATGACTGGAGAAAACATGTGATAGAGGTCTAACAAAGGATTCTTTATTTAGAGCAATTTCAATGCAGTATTTCCACCTTGTTATATTTTGTTTAATATCAGGCCAAATTTGTCCCAGAAAGCCCCAGTCTGATTTTGACAAAACATTTTATATAGCCCTAAATCACTACATCAGTCAATTTGCCAATAACAGATCAGAAACAGGTTCAAACAGGTTGAACACAGGAAATGAAAAAATACGTAAACACATAAGAGCCATTGGTTCACTCGGAGTGGAATGACCAATGCCAATAAAGGTTCATAAATGTTCATAAATGTTCCGGAGCATCACTGCTTTTAGATCCTCCAGCATCAACAAGGAACCACAATTGGTCTAATTAAAGCCAAATCTGGTTCTGGTTTTCTTTAAAATACATTTGTGTAAATAGAATTGCATGTTTATCATACCGAAAAGGACAGTGGTGATTATCCAGGACACTCAACATTCAACAACATTTATGGCCAATTATCAACACTTATGGACATTAGTCACGTGTCCCTTATGGACCAATACCATTGTGTTTTCTGTCTTATTTCTTGTGTTTGAACTTTTTGATTCTCTGATCTGTGTTGGCAAATTCAACAGTTGTGTGAAGTCCTCCCAGATAACTGGTTTGTGGTTTAGGGCTATACTGTACAAGAATATACTGAATGGATTTTACAGTAATTGAATCATACTTATGAATGTGAATGTGTTCAGTTAAGTGCACTTTTGATAACCCACTTTGGAGTGTCAAAATCCACTATTTAGTGGGTAAACAAGCCAATGGTGAATCAGTATGTCGACAATCAGGTGTCTTGTGAAACTGCCATGTACCAACAAGTACTTAATGTATAGTTTTAGCTATTTTTAGATATTCTGTGTGTGGAGATGTGTGTTATCTTCTTTGTAATGAAATCCTGTGTGTCCAAGCATCAGGCAGGAGATGGTCTGGTGCTGTGCAGGACAGACGTCCTGCTCCAGCTGCAGCCACCATCATCTCCTTGCTTCATGCAAGTAATAACAAATATTTGCCTGATTATGTGCTCTTACTGTTAGAATCAGCATTCACAATTTTATAAATTTTAGTTTATATGTAAGCTGAGTGGTGTCTTTGTAGTAGTTGAGTTTCAAGTTAGTTATTAGTATCAATATTGGATTGGTGTGCAATACTTGCCAAATGTTACTTTATATTTCATTAAGATTTAAATCCCTACAATTTCTCAAATCATCTCACTGTCTTCTTTTCTAATACCATTGCATACCACATTTCTAAACTTCATTCTCCACTATAGACTATTTTAATTGTTGTTACATCTTGCTCTTCCACAGGTTCTTTCGCTTGCTCTTCTTCATAATTTCCTCTTTTGAAGAGACTGGAGTTGACGCTGAGGACCCATTCTGCGATCCTCTCATCAGTGTAATAATCATCATTGTCCTTCTGCTGGCAGTCTCGTTGACTTTTGTCTTCCGATTCTGTCTCCACAACCGAGTCGCTGGAGCAGAAACCTCTTTGTTGCTCTGCTTCCCTCAAACTGGCATCTTGTGTAACCTGGCCTGGCACTGATGTCCCGCTGGCATTGGCACCCGCCGCATTCGCGTCATCTCTCCTTTGTCGCTCTAGAGGCTCGAGAGTGAGCGTCACGGCCGACTGGGCATCAAATTGTGGCTTAATCAGTTTGTCATGATTCATCGGATACTGGATTTCCTCTTTGTTTTCAAGACTGATTTTCTTATTTGGAGTTTTTCCATAAGATGCATTTTGTTGCGCTTTTTCTATCATGGTTGAGTCATGTACTTTCGGAATACTTGTGAAAATCGATTTACTTGTTAGGCATTCCACAACTTTTATGGGCACACTTCTTGAGCTGTTAATTGGTGGTAAAGGAACTCTTGCAGTTGCAAATCCTATTCTAGACACGCTGATTTGCTTTTTTTCTTTTGCCAAAACTTGTCCAGGCTTTTCTTGAAAATTATACAACCCGGAGGTCTTGAGGCTAGCGATATTTGGTCTGCAGATGTCCACATAGTTACAGCTTTTCTCAATCAAGCCCCATCTACCAGGTCTTCTGCTCCATTCTTGTCTGTGAAGTGAAGTTTTCATTACTGTGGCATTCTTATGTGTTGTAACTTGATCCGACCAACTGATGGTAACCACGGATGCAAGCAATTGTGAATGACTTATTCAATTTCTGTAGTTTCCACAAGTTTGTTGAACTGTTTTGTCAAAAATTGCCTAACCTTTGCGCACACAATTCCATCTCACATTTTATACAAAACTTGATTTACAAGCTCTAAGCCTCATATTTTCTCCACCCATTTCTTCATTTCTTTATATTTGTATAGATTTCTTCAAACTTTGCCCAAAACCCTGGCTTAAATCTGGCCAAGAGTCCCACTACTCAACCCAGGTTTTACCTGTCAACATTGAAGCATGGGCCCATTGCAGAAGACAGATTTGCTTATCTCTCATACTTTATAGTAGCATTCCACTCACACATAAGTATACACTTCTTCACTCTTTTGTTCAAAATCTGAGCTCAATATATCTCAATCATTTCCTCTACAGTAGTTTTGAAGAATGGGTCAAATGCAGAAGACAGATTTTTCCTTTTCACTGCAGGTTATGTTCGCCAATGATGCCACTTATATTTAAAAAAAATCTCCCCAGTGTTTCTGACAGTATCTTTGTCAAAAATGTCACCACTTTTAACGTTATCTCAATCCATTGATGCGCACAATGTCACTTCTAACATTTTACTAAAACCTCAGCTCAAGATTCCCTAATACTTCGGTTAGCTCTCATGGTACCGGGTCAAATGCAAGAAGACAGATTTCTGTGTTTTTTTTAGCTCTTTTGTCGTCCATTGATGATTCCACTTTACAATTCTACAGCTTTCTTCAGGCTTTTCTTCTCAAGTACAAGTAGTTTTGAAAAGTGGGTGAAATGTAGAAGACAGATTTACATTTTTTTATGGCTCTTTTGATGTTCGTCAATGATTCAATTTCTTCAGTCTTTTTATCTTCTCAAGTACGCAAGTAAGTAATTTTGAAGAATTTGTCAATTGCAGTCCCCAGTGCTCTGTTCGTCAAGTAGCTTTGGAAAGTTGAATTAATGCACAAACATTTAGTTTTTTTTTCTTTCTTTTGAAATCCTTTAAAAATCCCTTTTCAAGGCTCCTTTCTTCCAGTGGCTTTAAAAAGTCTGTCAAATGTTTGATATCTCATTACATTTCAACAGATGTCTTCAGGCTTTCCACCTTTTCAAGTGCAGGCAGCTATGAAGAATGGGTCAAATGCAGAAGACAGATTTCCATCTTTTTCATAGCCTTTGTCCATCAATGATTCCACTTCACATTTCGACAGATTTCTTGTCTTTTCTTCTCAAGTACTGCCAGTTTTGAAGAATGGGTCAAATGCAGAATTTCCCAAAACTTTAGACTGTACTCCAACTGCCTCTTCTGCATGTCACTCGGCGGATGGGCACCTGACTTTCTTGTTGGGTTCTCAAGTCCCTCCAATCTCCGCCCACAGACACAGAAACGCAGTCACCCGATCTGTAACTGAAGCCGTAGCGGTGAGGGCCTCTTTCACAGCTGATGAAGGGCCCCGCTTTGAGCTAACAGCCTTTAGACGGATTAGTTCTTACGGCTTGTTTGACTTCCCATCTCTTCTGTCACGGATCTTTTGACTCCGGCTTGAAAAATGAAAGAAAAAGTGTTAAAGCTGGGGTACATGACTTTGTTTTATAAACGATTTTGTGGGTTTTATTTCAGATCTTATGACAATTTTTTTTTCTCCATATTTTCAAATTGAAAGACTGAGCCCCAATGAGTCAATCAATGATTCTTTGGACTGAATGAGATAAAGGAGGTTACCTCTGCTTCACTTTTAAAGCCAGGATACCAAACTTGTTTGTTCTATAAATATTACATTTGACAGGTCTCAGCAGAAAGACTCTTGTAAAAGTGTGTTTGTTTGCCAACAAATCAGACCACACCATGCTGTCTGAGCTTTTGCATGAG
>JAPMNZ010945868.1:0-14391 GCA_029875035.1 Pomatoschistus microps | reverse complement strand
TGCCGAGAGGTCGGTGCGCTGCAACGCGCGTCCCCATTGACTTTGCATTGAAAGCAGAGGCAACGCAGGATCCGGTCTGAACGCGGCTTTGTTATCAACCCGAAAGAGCCATGGGTCAGAGCGACCCAGTGTCAGGGTTTCAGGGTGTGAGGGTTGTTGTTGCTTTGTGCTAGTAATAGTATAACTTACAGGTGGGAATCTTGGGGTACCTCACAATTCAGAGTCTGCGATTTTATTATAAAACTATTATTGAAGCATTTTTAATATATGTATTTTGATGCACCTTTTCCACATTTCCAGAGTTGGATTCATTTTCATTATTTTATTACCTTTATGAAAATATCCATTGGAATGTATACCGCTTAAGGTGCATTTTGCTTTTAGTGTTTCATATATATTAATGAAATTCATATCATATTAATTACAAACAATTTAAGTCTGAGTGTATTAACTACTACTTAGACAAAGCAATTTTCTAGTTTGTGACTTCCTGTTAAACACATGGCAATAAAAGGATTCTGATTCTGATGAAGTACCAACAGCTCAAAAAAAACAATAATTATTTTACCAAAAGCGTCCTCGATTCTTCTCTGGCTGTTAGGTGGTGTTTGTGACTGCAGCCTAAGGTCCTGGTCGAAGTGTCTAAGGGTCAGAAGGGCTTACTTAAGCGACTACCAAGAGGAAAAAGTTCAGGATGACAAGGGACTCTAAAATCCCCACAAAATCCGACCTTTATGCAAGCTGTAGGTTCTCTGTCAGCTAAGGTCGAGCTGTTTTAGTTTACATCGAGTTCTATAGGACATTTTTCTGGGGAGCCCACATAAATTTAGTCTGCAGTATCGCGGGCGCCCCCTGTGCCCATTGGTGGGACAGCTATAAGCTAGTAATACCCTATCCAGATATTTTAATAGATCCATAGTTATGCTTAGCCGTGCTGTTGATGTGCCCTCTAGGTCTGTTCTCTAAAGCGTTTCAAAGACCACTCTAACTGTTTTTCAGTTCCGCTTTACTTGGCATATTCAAATAATCAGAATTTTTGAAATTTGTGAATTGTTCTGGATTTTTCCACAGTCGAATCGCGATTAATATAAGAATCGAAAAATTTCCCCCACCACTAATATTACTGTGGCGCAAAACTTGTAAAATTGGCATGGGAAACTCATGACCATTTCTGGACAGAATCACTGTGCAAGTAATTTTTCATGAACTTTTATCTTGAAATTATGCACTGAAATGTTGTGCCTTTTGCACAAATTTGTGTTTTATTTGTTTTATAGGAAATATCTACTAGTCTAGTACTTTTTATCACACAATGCAACCCTTGGATTTGATTTGGGAACGAGTTCCTCTGGTTCCTTTTTTAAAAAAGGCGAATATTTTTCATGGCATTAAGTTCTGGAAGTATGCCATTGTTGACATCCAACGCACTGCGGCAGCAGTAGTGGTAGTTTGATGCAGCGAAATAGCATCCAGTGCTTTTTGTCCATTTTGTGGACAAACTACGACAGTATCAATTTTCCAGCCAGCACAGTCCAAATAATCTTTTGGATATATCTTTTGGTCCAGTTCTGATTCAATTACAGTATACAAAGTTCATACAATAGTGTTTAACAGTGTTTGCCACTTCAGGTTTCCACTGTATGTGTTTTTATGTTTTTCTAAGATTTCCTACCCCTAAATTGATATCAATCGTCCATACTATTTATATTGTATTGTCCATTGCAGCTGTGTGAACGTGAGCAAACAAGACTTGGTGATTGATTCCCTTCAGTAAAGCAACTGGGACTTTAGACTTTGTTTTTTCTTATGTGTGAAAACGCCTTGTTTTCATTGAGCAGATCCATCTGACAAAAAAAAGATGCGCTTTGGGAGTAAGAAAAAATGTGCGATGGTAATGAGTTGGTGTTTGTGTGCATGTTAACATCTGCAGTCTTTGGTGTGTGCGTCAGTATTCAGCAGGGCTCCCTGTGAGAAGTGTGTGGGAGGTGGAAGAGGGGGAGGCAGCGGGTGGCTCCCTAAAGACGAACAGTGCAATAGGCTGGAACAAAGTGAGCCAGCAGGGGACTGCTTGATTGGGCCGACCGGAGCCTCCAAATCTGCAAAACGCCAAGCACTGCACAAGACCACACAATGGTGCATTAGAACATGGCTAAAACAATGAAGTAAATGATCACCACTGAAAACCACCACCAAGCAAATGATCACCACTGAACATGCATACATACATACATACACACATACACACATACACACATACACACACACACACACATACACACATACACACATACATACATACGTGTATATATACACATACATATGTGTATATACATATTACACAAAGATCATATTTTATAATTATATAAGTAAGGGATAATGTAATGCCGGTATTATCGAAAAGTAAGTACCAACAAGGTTATACGGTTGGCTATCTGCGAATTGAACACACAAAATAAACTTCAGTCCACCTATATGAATGCTGAAAGGATTATTTCATGACTGCAAATTAAATAGTTCCCAAAGGTTTTACCGTTGCTTGGCAACGTGCAGTGTGACCACACCACTAGCATGGCTAGGCGAGTAACAGCTAGGCTAGTCACTTATTTTTAGTCAAACTTTTTTTTGGCACCCAACAAGTTCTGTGTTTCAGCCTCATGCAGCTCACAGTCTTCTTCTCACATCGTCCACTTATTTGTTGGGAACTCCGAGACTAATCTTTCTTTCCTTCCTCCTGTCTTCGCCCCTTCTCAAGCTGTTATAAGTAATAACCCTAGCTTTTACAAGCAGCCATCAATCATGTGCATTGCCGCTGTGGGTGTAATCTTAAAGCCCCCTTGCGCCGCGCTTGCTTTAATCTTAACTGTGGTTTTCGAAGCCACAGCCCCGATGGCCTTACTGCTTTCCCCACTTTTGACAAATTGCCTATTTCCCTCAGCTTTGCAATCTCTGCACACTTTTGCCATGTGTGTGGGTCTTTGTTAGGCAAGTCAACTACATTTCCCTGCATTGCTGTTTGCTGGACAGTCCTCTTGGCAGTTATGTGGGTGTTTTTGTATTCTTGGTCAGTGGAGCGCTGCTGCTCTGCACCTTGGTTCAAGATGGTTGTGCAAAGGAGGCTGGGGGCTGAAGCTTAGCCATGCCTAGCCTGTGTTTGTAAGGGCACTTCACTCAAAGTGATAAAAGTAGAATAATCCCCTTTAAAGCATCTTAACGAGGTCAAATCTGTTGTGCAAGTGGGAGCTGTGTGTGTGTCTGTTCGTGCGTGCATGCATTTGTGTGTGTGTGTGTGTGTGTGTGTGTAAGTGTGTACGTGGATAACGGTACAGAAATGGGGCAAGCCTTGGCTTGGTTTGTGAGAGATAATAATCAAATTTCTGGTTGAAACAGGATTAGGCTCTGTGCTCTTCTAAAGCCGTGTCCAGAGTGGCTGAAGACACAATCCTATTCCTCAACCCCAAACACCCAAACAAACTAACACGATGCTGTCTGGTCGAGACAGACCTGAATGTGGTGCAGTGAGCATGCACTCACTTCACTTAGAAAATACCTGTTCATAAACTTTTGACAATCTTTTTGACAAAGATATTCGTAGATGTTTGATTCAGTGCCTCATTATGGATTTCAGTCTTGGCATGTTGTAAATCGCAACATACTGCATCAGAGTTCTCACTTGGAAAATCCTGGCAGCATTGTAGGAATTCTGTTTTTGTTTTTTTGTCTTTCCTGCAGTCCGAGGGCTCCCCAGGGATGTCCTCACACTTTTTTACCCTTGACTGTAGACCTCAGACATAATACAGACAGCTGTGTCCTGCAGATGTTCTCTGATGATTCTGCCATCATCGGACTTATCATGGACAACAGAGTACAAAGGACTCATGTAAAACTTTGTGGACTGGTGTCAGTGGAACCTCTCACAATGGGTGTTGGACTTATGTACTGCAAGAACTGTATTCATTGACGCTTTGTATGAAAGGCCAGAGCTGACTCGACGGCTGAGGAGAACACTAAGGACTAGGGCTGGGCAATATAAGTGAAAACTATCACGATATAAGTGATTCGTGACGGTAAATATCGATAGTTATTGATTTTTTTAGTAAATACATTTGTTGTGTCGGTTAACACGTTAGCAATTGTTTACAGTCACAGGGGAATGAGAACTCAGGCTGGAGGCACATGTTCACAAGCACAGTGTCCCCCATTGTCAGTCCTGGTTTAGTCCTGGTTTATTCTTGGTTTAGCTCCTGTATTCGAGCTGTTTTCGAGTGTCTTCAGTGTCTTGAGTGTCTTCTTGCTCTGGTCGGCGCTTGTGTCCCTGTGACCTCTTTGTAGCTCGCTGATTGCCACATGTGCTTCTAGAGGAAAAAGTTCATCTCTTGCTTTTGCCACATGCATAGAGTCGCCGTGCCACTGCCTCTGGCGCGCCGCACATGCATTTCCTTGCACCATTGACACTGCATTGAAACACGACGCATGGTCCGGTTGTTGTTGGATTTTTTTTTTCCCACAATGTTGCCATGGCCGTGTTAGCAGTAGGGATGTAAAAAACTATGAATTTTCATGACCGACCACCGAGCCTCATTAACCGACTGAAACCGGTTAACCACGTAGTTTAAAATATTCCACGTTCTTTGAAATAACAGCCATTTCGAGCCGCGTACTTTTCATAAGTGCAGCTCTGCGTTCTACTGGATCAGAGCCGAGACAGCGGCACCAAAACCTGCAACAACCTCGGCACCTTTGCGCATAGATAACTGCTTTTTTAATCATCCCATTCGTCTGTGCTGCGGGTTAAAACTTTTTAGCAGCAAACAACGGCTCGTCCACACGGTCAGAGCAGCGAGTGACGAGCTGCGTCTCGCAGATCTCTGCTAAAGTTTAGATACCAGTGATGTGCGTGGAGCTGATCTAATGCCAAGGACCAGCAGCACAAACATGTTCCATGTGATTTGACTGAAGCCGCGTATATGCGAGGATCCTTTGGGCTCCGTGACACACAGTGTGTGTGTGTCGCGCGGGGGGCATGAAATTCGGCCCGGAGTTTACTAATACATTGCCGTACACAGCCCGACACGGACCCGCTCGTTACACCGTACGAATAGGGCTTAAAATAGCGTTATTAAGAGACCTCCCCTCTCCTCCTTTTCTTTTTTTTACCCGACAGCCTTGACCGGTTAATGCTGTGACGGTCAACCACCGGTTAAACGGTCACCGATTTACATCCCTAGTTAGCAGTAACCGGTAACAAAGACATGGGAAGTTTCAGGTTAGCCTCCGTCGCTTGTTTACCTGTGCTTTTGAGAGACCTGTAGCTATTCTCAAGAAAGTGGGGGCGAGTGGTCCGCTGTGATTGGTCACAATGTGGTCCCGAAACAAATTATCTTCCTTGTTGCACGAAAAATCAATCTAAAATAAAATGACATGCCAGCAAAAATCTGCGCTACTTTTTCTTCAAAAGGACATTTGTCCCAATGCATTGCATGGATATGGATATAATTTTTGTAATTAATACAAAAATAAAGAGAGGTAATGCAGCTTTAACCCAAGCACTCCAAGGTGAACGGCTCTTTTGCTGTGACTTCTCTCTAGAGTTGCACAGTGACTTCCTTCATAATGCACATAAACCGCCCTCTCTTTGTAGGTGCCTGGATAATGACGCTTTACACAGACAACCTCCTCACTTGACTGTGATCGTGATGGACAGATGAGGCGGCTGGCTCAAATGGCATCCTTTGGGCTGTTGCTATGGCGCAAACAGACTGACAAGCTGACGTTGAGAAATAGGCCAACTAGCGAGCTCACATCTTCTGCATGCATGTGAGAGTGGGAGAGCGATAACATCCAGTCATTAGTGAGCGATTACAATGCCAAGGCTGCGTGGCTCCCAGCCCCCTCCGGCACCAACGCACACTCTCCATCTGACGGAGATGTAAACAGTGCTCCGGGAAACCCAATCCCCACAGAGCCTTGTACCCTCAGGCCGGGATTTAGACTCGGGACGTTTCCTCCAGCTGCTAGTCTCTGTTTACTATGGACTAAATACTCTGCTGGATACATGTAGTGTATTCATGCTTTGTTGGTGTGTCTAATCAGTGTGTTTTGTAGGATGAAGCCGAGCCAAAGCTGTAATCTCTCCTTTGCCATTGTCAGCTGATCTATGGAGCAGAAACAGCCTTAGTGCAAGTCTTATTTAAAGCAGACATTATGGTTCACAGTAGATTTCACATGGATTGAACCAGATGATGAGTCCAGGAAGAGGTGGAGGCAGGGGAGGGGGGAGGAGGGGGTGGATTTTGGGGGTGGGGCAGCAATTTCCTGAAACGATGAATCCCATTTATTCGCTCAAGACTGTCTCAATTGCCTCACCAGCGCACAAAGCTTTTTAATGCTTTAATTACGTCTCAAAGGAGCGAGGCAGAATCAAATTAGAGATTGTCCTACATTTAGGCTTGTGCATGTGTGTGTGTTTGCGTGCAGATGAATTGGGCAACGCAAATTTAGCATGGGGCCAACGTATGTGTGTGTGTGCGTGTGTTTGTGTAGGGCTGTACTTGTGTATGATTCATAGCAGTGGGTATTTGTTCCTGTAGCACTGGCAGCCAAGCATCACACTGGAGGCTTATCACAGCCCACACATGCACACACTCCTTCTCCTTGCCTCTGCCCCTCGTTCGTCCTGTCTCACTCTCTATGCCCGTCCCCAGTTTATACTTTCACAGCAGCACGCACCTTTTTGTCACAGCAGATGGCACGTGTCACAATATTACTGCAGTATTTCATTAACATTATGGGCATCCATCTGCTGTGGGCTCTGGGTCCCCGTGGAGGACCTTGTTTTGGTCACTGACGGAGAGGGATAATAAACATTGTTAGCTGGTAGTCTGTACAGAGTATAGCTTGAGTTGCGTGAGAACGGTAGATGTAAAGATGATGGAGGAAGAAATAAACTTTAACTCCTGTTTGTCTGTAATTATAATTATAATTTATTATTATTATTTATATCAGTGATGTGCAATAATCACACCACATACGTGTTTTTATTTGGACCAATCAAGCTCAATTATAAAGTTGCGGCTTTGTCATTAGACCATACTCATGTGATAGAAAGGAACATTTTGAGGGAAAATTATAGCAGCAACAACTCAAAAAACACTGCAGTTCAGAAATATGGGACTTTGGCTTGGATTTATGGTTTGTATTTGTTTTATGCAAATGTAACTTATCAATGAAAAGAAAATATTATGATATATATGGTTATCACAGTCCTTGACACCAGTATCACAAATGTACTTTTTTCCAACATTGTGAAGCCCTTCATTTTGATGCACTGATTTCTGTTGTTCTTGTTGCATCGAGAACCACTTGTGTCTTTCATCTAAGAAAATACTCTTATTGAAAGCATTATTAGCTATGCGTTATAGATATAGAGGTTTCTACTCTGAAGTTTTGGCCTGTTTGTGTATGCATTTGTAGAGTCTGTCACTACTTTCTCTGAATTCACAATATAGACCTGAGGCTGTTGACTGGGACAAACTTTGAGCATTTAAAGCGATTTGCATACTGCTTGGCTATAGGGAGGAAATGGGATCTAGGGCAACAACTCAGGCCTGAGGCGGAGGGACGACCTGTCGCACGGAGCACAAACAGAGCTGTCAGGGCGGCTCCCTGGGGTTTTGTGGCACGTGTTGACTCGTGCGGATGAGGCGGTGTGCGATACTCTGGCCGCAGAGATAATGGGACAGACTGTTGTGCTTTACAGTGGCAGCCTCGGTTTCCAAGCAGCAGCAGCGCTCTGAGTTTGTGGCAGCTAACTGCGTCACATTTGGCTGTTGTCTCTTCCCACTTGCTTAATTTGTGGCTTTTAGGAGTAATTTGTCTGTTGTAAATTGTGGTCTTTTGACATCCATATTTTTCTGTTTTTTATCCATCCCCTTTTCATGTACACTCAAATCTTTATTTGCATAATCAAAAATACAATATTTATTATGTTATGCAGATTTCTAAGAGAATTAATGAATCTATTAAATAATAGGATCATATAGACAAGGAGTATGTTTGATTAAGTTGTATCGGTAATTGTTTAAGTACAGAATTCTTCCCTGAACAACATGAGAAAAAAAGCATTTGAAGAAGACACAAGTAGATAAACAAAATAAATGGCTCTCTTCAATGCTGACTTATATTTGTTGTGATGGAAATTTGCTGATTGAAATACACCAAAATGAATCCTACACATGTAGGGTAAGTAAGAAAACATTACACACGACATGCTGCACACTGCTGTTGTGCTGTGGACTAGCATGTTTATCACTGTAGTATCGACCAGTAGGCTGGACTAGATTAGATAGATTTAGGCACTGATAATTGGTCCATTCCTTGTGAGAACATAAGCTGTCAAAGCAAATGGAGAAATAAGAGCATTTAAAAAAAAAATTGTTTATGACCTTAATGCGCTCCTTCGTAAAAGGAAAAGTGAAACTGGAGCATGTCGCGTTGAGCTTTTACTTTCCACACACTCCATCAGCACCAGACACAGCTCTAATCAGAGGATCTCCTGCTCCTTTCAGAGCACTAGGCCCTAGATCGATCATCTCCGGGTCAGAAAAAAGGTGTGACTGGTGATGCGTTTTTGCTTTGTGAATGTTCCACTCTGTGGTGGTGAGTAGCATTAAATCAATCATGCTTAATTTATTCACATCATATCATTATTTTTATTATAAACACATACTTCACTTTGTTCGCTCACCCACTTATATCTGTTGGAATTAAATTTATGTTGATTATTCCAGAGGGAAGTGAAAAACAACATAGTTATTTTGTAGTTGCAGGCTACACTAATAATAATGTATAATTCAAACTGTATGTAATTCTTTATTTTGGGGAATATGATGAGAATATTTACATCAGTTGACCTCTTTAATTGTAATGGTCATCAGCCTGAATTCTTTTATACGTACCTTTTAGTCTTGTAGTTCTTGTGTTCTCATTTGAAAATTCAAATGTCTTCAAGAATTTCCCAATCCTCTAAGCCAAGCAGTCTTTACACAGAGGCACACAGCAGAGCTATTTTATTCTTTTGAAGGTAGAGGTCCTATCTACAACCTGAAGCGAGGCCATTGCTTAGCTGCTTCCTCGCTGTGGTCCCATGAATGAGAAACAGACCTATTTGTAGTCGCAAATGAAGTGGCGGTGAGCTGGGTACAAAGCGACAGGTCATTGCTAACAGTCCTGCTCTAGCTTCCTGTAAGTGTTGCAATCAGATTTCAGATGGTTTTTAATGTCGCTCAATCGCAGTAACATTTCAAATGTCGATATCTCACTTTCCTCCCTTTTTCTCCCACCGGACCTGTTATGCAGCCTGCTGAGAAATAATGAGATTTTGTCCTTTATTTTGATGCTTCCTGGGCTTGAACACACAAGCCATCAACCAACACTCAAGACTGTTGGGCAGGTTTTCTATTCCCTTTATAGCTGCAATGATCATTTGTGTCACCTCAGTCAATTTTACAAATGTGTTGATTAGACTAATAAAGAGATTTGCTTCAAGTTCAATATTGTGAAATTGTTTTGTTCCTCTGCTTAGTAGATTCAGCAAATGGCTCAATACTGCAAAGTTGAGTTGTATCTGCCGATATATAGACAATGACTTAAACTATCCTACTGCTAAAAAGGAGAGTATTGGAGTGGACACTGTCTTTTCAGAGAGCACAAAGTCATTACACCAAATATACTAAACATCTCTGAAGTCCTCACGCACACAGTAGACAAGTGGAACCATTTTCAGCCGTCATGCTGCAACAAATGGATGGATATTGTGACCCACATATTATACATAAATCATTGTGCCTCTGCTTTGTCTGTCTTGTTTTACCTTAGGCTGAGTTCTCACTTATCCAAACATCTTTAACATCAGCTAAACTGTATTGTACTATAATGCAAGCTGGAGTGTACCGATAGAATACTTAGGGCCATGGAGACACCCTTCAGGCCATACCAATTTCCTCTAAAGCAGAATAGTGGAAGAGGGCTTACATTGCAGGCACATTTTGCTACTCTATTTTCACTGCATTTGCTTTTCTCGTTTCAGGCTTCTTCACAGCAGCTGAAATTTACGACTTCAGACTCATGTGACAGAATCAAGGATGAGTTCCAGTTTCTTCAAGCACAGTATCACAGGTGATCGCACACACAGTATTTTGGATATAAAGACTTTGGTTTGTTAGGATTGAGTGTTGTAGATCCCATTTTGTTTAGGCGATTTGTATATAATTAGGGCTGCAAAAAGTTCATACATTAATCGCAACTAATACATTGGCTACTAGGCTACTACTTGATTATTAGCTTTAGTTAACAACTAAACTAAAAATAGGTATTATGAATGTACTTGTTCATTACTGCCCTTATTTCACTCAAAAAGTGTGATCATGTGACATCACATAATTCTAAAAAGCCCATAGTTTAAAATTGCTGCAGAAGGTAGCTGAAAAATCTGTGTAATTGTCAAGATTGAATCCAATTCCTGAGCCAATCCAGAAGAAACAAAAAGGCTCACATAGTTCTGCGTCTTCTTTGTCAATACATCTCAAATATGATCTAATTCTTGTCTCATAAAGGTGTCGAGCAGTGGGGAAAATATATTAAGAAAATATATACATAATGTTGGCCTGTATAAAGGACAATCAGACATGAGTATAATGTGGCAAGTTTATGAATCTAACCACTCAAAAAATGATCTTTTTTTATTAATGCCTTATAAGGCCTTCAATTGGCATTGACTACACACCAAAGAAGTATCCTCTCTGTTAACTAGCGACATCTCTTTACATCAGAGCTGACAGTCACTGGCAAAGTTCCTGGACCGGCCTCGACTGATCTTTTCACAGCAGTTATGAAGTTGGGGCGCCGTAGGGTCTACAGCACAGTGAGCTCTGTCTATGTGGAAGACTTTGAAGGATTTTGGTTTGTTGTACCTGTTCTCCCAGGCTTCCTCCACCGTTGCAGACTCTGGCAAACACAATGAAAGCCATGCGTGTACTGTCTGCGTGGAAATCCCAGCTCTGGTCGGATTGCTCTTGTTTGTGATGGATTCTGAAGCCAACGTAGCACTGTGCGCGCCTTCTTCCTTGCCTTTGGTTTTTGTAATTCCCACAACAATGAGCAGCAGCGTTTAACCCTCCTTCAGAGAGCCAGGGCGCAGTTGAAAGAATTCTTGCGCTGAACATGTATACAGTGCGGAGGAGATTGGGGCGGGGGCCTGTGAGCGCACATGAGGCTTTGTAGCACGCTGCGGCTCTGTTGTGACTGTCATTTTCAGAAGCTTTAAAAGGCAAATGTACCGCGGGCGTTCCCTGGGGCATTGTGTCTTCCTCTGCTCCTCTCGTCTCCCCTCCTCCTCTGCCTCACTCACGTGCATAAATAGATCAGGGAATACATAAATCAAAATAAAGATGACAGCAGGAGCGATTTAGAAACGGAAGCATCGGCAATAAAACTCCATCAAAGTGTCGTTTGCGATCAGCGCCGTGCGCCCGGGAGCTGCCGTGCCCCAATCAGCGGTACAAAGCCATTTCCCTGCCTGGCCTACAGCAAGGAAGCGGTTGTCATGGCAACTCATGGCCAAGCATACACAATTACACAATAATAAAAACGAAGGTTTGCTGGGTGGATAGTGAACCATTCTGATTAAATGTGTGTTGTGTATGCTAATGCGTGCTCCTGTCAGCAAAGACATTCACGTTGTGTGTCTTAATGGAGCCATCATAGCTATTCCCTCGCATCTATCAAGCGTGTTTAATTGGTTCCTTTTTTAGGCTGAAACTCTTGACATGTGCTCCTTCGTTAGGGCTGGCTAATGTTATATCAAAGCACACTGTACAAATGTGGTATGGGTACGTTTCCCATAGGACTGCATGTGCGCTGCGTCTGGTTTTCATCTCAAAAGTGAAGGTCAGGGGAAAAGTTCATTTAAATGCTACAGCTAACACCGTGAGCGCTACCCACTCACTTACTGCAGCGCATTTACATATTGGAAAAACATGTTGATTAACTTGCAATATTTCAATTTAGCTAAAGAAAAGCTAGACAGTGGCTGAGTGGGTAGTGCATGACACACAGCAAGAAGGTTAATGGTTAAAATCCTGTGGCGTCCTTGTGTGTTTCCTCGTACTCCGATTTCCCCCATTCTTCTCAAATTGTGGGGCTTGTGTGTTGCCAGGGACGCCAGAGATCCATCTATTATCTATTATATTACTTGTGTGACCCTCGAAGACATGGTAGATTCTCTCTCTGCATTTGGATTCTGGCATTTGCGCAAGTTTCATTTTTCATGTGCAAAAAGTGACTAGACACGACTTCAGTCTGCACTGTCCAGTTCACGCTTCTCCATTGATAAAACCAGAGCAAGAGCACTGCCACATCTCCAGCTGCCACTCGAGCTGGCGACCGTCACACTCGGAAGGAGAAGTCGTTCATACTGTTGAACTCTGTTGTTACACGGCCAAAGGTGTGCAGCGTCTTCTGCATATGCAAATGCATATGCTGCACAATGTTTTGGCACATCCTGAAGGGAGCAGAAAGTAACTACAGCACAAACATTCACACATACACACACAGATACACACAAAAACAGAACATGGCACAGAGCAGAGTGTTTCTAATAAGTAAATCTGAAAGAACATATCATCAAACTAATGTGGATGTTATAAGCTCAGTACACAAACAGAATGACATGAATCACCAAGTCCTCCAACTTAAATGTCAATGTTTAAACGTATAATTAACCTGAATCTAATCTTTAATCTAATGAAAAATTAGGATTATAATAATGCAACATTTTTATACAGTGCATGGACCATAATGTGTACCTACCTCAACCTTTAAAGTGAATGTCAGTTTAGTTCAAATTATGAAGAGAGAACATTTTCACCATAGTTTCTGTATCGATACATGAGCAGCCAGCTCTTCTTTTTGTTTGTGTCCAGTAACGTCCTGGTTGTAGCAAGCAATAAAAAATGCCCTTCAAGTATGTGCAATTTGCATATTACATTTTGGGTTTATAACATATTTATAGTGAGTGTTCCAAGTTAATGGCATGTAGAGCTGTTAGTAATGATTATTTTTATTATTAGTTGGACAAATATTCTTTCAATTCATGGAATTTTAGTCAAGTTGACCAACACCACCCATGCCACAACATCTTCCTAGAGACTAGATGCAACACATTATTAGGTCATTCTGTACTCATGCTACCTGTCAGTCATTTGTATATATTTATATTTACCAGCCTTTTACTAGCTTCTAACTTCACAGTATTGTGTATGCCAACTTGACTAGGATGAGACTAATGCCACGAACAGTCAGCCAGTCTCCCTGAGATGGCTTTGTCGTTGGTGTAGACAGTTAGAATATCCCAGCATTAATATCCACACAGCATCAAACGGCTCCAGACTGCAGCTGTATCTGTGCCTCTGTGAAGCGTGCCAGCACATATCTTTATTTGATCTGAGCCACATCCGGTCGTCACGTCGGAAAAGGCTGTCTGACACAGGCAGGTTGTAACCAGCTGCTTCACTAAAATCTCACTGTAGAGATTTCTCCTCTTTTTTTTAACCTCAGTTGATTCCTTGAGACACTCACAGTGACTTGTTGACGCGTCCTTTGTCCTGTCTCCTTGCGTGACATCAGAGCTGACATGATTACTGCTAATGGCTGTCACTGTGATGGGCTTGCCTTGTATATTTTAGGCTATTTCAACTGCCTCTGCACGCTTGAATGAAGGCAGACTTTTGGAATGGATTTTCTGTTCATAAATGTAAACGAGCTTTACTTCTTGCATAAATTGCCACATTGTCAATCAGACTGTCAGCGCGTTGATTAAAGTCTCATGTTGGAAACGGGTACATGTAGGCTTCTGTCTAACTCCGGCCTGAGCTGAGGGAGGTGCAGGTGATGATGGGACTCTAGTCAAAGTGGACCTTATCAGAATGAAGGGAGTATGCGGCTCACGTGACTAATGCGCTTCTCTGTCCACAGCCTCAAGCTTGAATGTGACAAGCTGGCCAGCGAGAAGTCAGAGATGCAGCGCCATTATATCATGGTAAGTACAACCCAAATAATTAATACAAGCCTTTTACCTTAATGTCATGTATCATCCATCATTTATTGAACAATATGATTAAACTAATTGTTGATCAATTGTTGTCCATCTCCACAACACAAAGCCACAGGAGGGAGTTCTGCATGGTTTGAATATTTAGCACTGCCCCCAACTCGCTCACAGGTCTCTCATGTCCCCTACGCTCTACTCCCACAGAGCCATCTAGTTTTATTTGCGATCTGTTACATTTGCAAACATTAGCATGAGCGTAACTTCTTGTAGGCTGTACAACAATCACT